>JAGDQP010016662.1:0-40114 GCA_022664845.1 Lepisma saccharinum
GGCAACATAAAGAATATAAAAAAGCGAAAGAATGGTAAAGGAGAAAAATGCTTTACCCCGAAGCAATGGGAAAACTACCTTACCTACGCCTCAATCGAAGAACAACACAGAAGATAAGCATCGATAGGGGATGTTTTCCATGGTTGCTTGCGCTTTTTTAGATTATTTTCTATTGTATTTCAGCAGACAAGGTGATTGTACGGGCGACCAGTTACATGTTACATACCGCATGAGTTTGCACCTTGTCTTGAATGATCGCTGCTGATATGCCGTTTCCGTTTGGACGAGTACAAAGATTTTTTCTGAACAATCGTATAACCATAAAGTTCTGCTGTGTGCATTTTCTTTTCATACCTGCTCTTCAGATTTCATTAGGAATCTCTAATGGCTTCGATTTTTTTTTTTTTTTTTTTTTTTTTACGAACGCTGTTTATATTTCAAGCAACAGAGGCAAAAGTATATTTGGCACAACGTTTGGAATAAGTTCAATGTAGCGGATTTCAACGTAGCGAAATCCTTCAGAAAACATTGACAATGCAAAAAAAAAAAAAGTATACGTCGAATTAGGGTTGGTTATGTATGTTTAAAACCTCGAAACCTTAATCGATAAATATTGACTTACGTTAGTATTTACTCTGCTATTTTCTGTATTTTATCAGCGTTTAAGGCATTTTAAACCTTATTTTTATTCATAACTGCTTTTGCTTATGGTTGTAAAGAACGTCTTTATTAATTCGGAATCTCTTAAATTTATTTTCAAAATTTCACCCAATGCGGAAGGTAAAAGATGGTTTAGAAAAGCTTCAGTCACATTGTTACAATTAAAGGCTGATTTTCATGAACACTTGCGCTGTTTGCTTTGCTTGCGATTTGAGTGAATAGCGAATTGAAACACGTGTTATATCTGGTGTAGTAAAAAATAATCCATTATTTTGCCAATAGATGGCTTCAGTGATCTGTATTTCGCGTTGTATAAGTCCGATCGGATTGAACGAGATGGCGTTCAAACGATGAGATTGCGTACTACAAACACTGTTCAGATAGTTGTGATGAGTTGACTCAGTGTTGTGTGAGCCGCGTCAAAATGGACACTAGCAAAGAGAAAATACGCTATATTTTACAGTTTTTCTTCGATAAAGGCGAAAACGCAAGCCAGGCGGCTGCAAATGTGAATAGTGTTTATGGTCCTGATACTGTAACAGCCAATCACGCGCAATTTTGGTTTCGTCGATTCCGTTCCGGTAATTTTGACGTCAAAGATGTACCACGCACTGGAAGGCCAAGTGTCGAAAATGTCGATAAAATCATGGACATTGTCGCGTCCGACCGTCATGTAAGCACTGTTTCGATTGCCCAAGAGCTAAACATTGCACAAAAAAACCGCGTGGAACCTTTTGCATAAGGCTGGATACACAAAGGAGCTTGATGTATGGGTGCCACACGAGTTAACGCAAAAAAACCTCATGGACCGAATTTCCATCTGCGAATCGCTGCTGAATCGCAACAAAAGCGACCCATTTCTGAAGCGGTTGGTGACTGGTGATGAAAAGTGGATCACTTACGACCACGTCGCGCGAAAACGGTCGTGGTCGAAGCGCGGTGCGCCGGCGCAAACGGTGCCCAAGCCAGGATTGACGGCCAGGAAGGTTTTGCTGTGTGTTTGGTGGGATTGGCAGGGGATCTACTATGAGCTACTCCCCTACAGCCAAACCCTTAACTCGGAACTATACTGTCAACAATTGGACCGTCTGAAGGCAGCAGTCGCCCAGAAGCTCCCAGCTTTGGCCAATAGGAGAGGCATTGTGTTCCACCAGGACAACGCCAGGCCACACACATCGATAGTGACTCGCCAGAAGCTCCAGGAGCTTGGTTGGGAGGTTCTTATGCATCCACCTTATAGTCCGGACCTGGCACCGAGTGATTATCATCTGTTCCTGTCCATGGCGAACACGTTTGCTGGTGCAAAATTCGCTTCAAGAGAGGCTTGTGAAAATCGACTGTCTCAATTTTTTGCCAATAGGGACAAGGGCTTCTATGAGAGAGGCATCATGATATTACCTTCCAAATGGCAACACGTTATCGAACAAAACGGCGCATATGTGACCTAAATCGGATCATTCTAACTATGGTAAGTCAAGCCTTCAATGTCATGCAAAAATAATGGATTACTTTTTACTACACCAGATACGTAGACCACATCATAAAACACGTGTTTCAATTGGCTACTCACCCCAATCGCAAGCAACGGAAGCTTCCAAGGAAAGCAGCTCTAATAGTGGAGATAGTAAAGCTTGATGTTTTTGTTATTGATGTCATATTTTTATTTTTACAAATTTTTCGTTCTAAATAGTACATACTCTTTTTGTACACATCTTCTCTACAATTGTGTTAGTTGTGTATTAAATTAGCAAACGAAGTGTCGGTAGTTGATCACGTCTTTCTGGAGGCGAAACTGAGCACCCATAGTCGAGGCAGCAGAGCTAAAATTTTATTCACCAGACCGGATCAATCGGGTAATCCGGGTCAAGTTTCGGACCGTGTCACCGGGTCACTTATGTTTGGGTCAGACCAAGTCACCAGGCCACTAAAAGTTACCCGGTATCAACTCTGGCAGACAATAAAGTCGCGGACTTCAGATAGGCAATGGGAAGTTATTCAGGTTCGAAACCCGTGGCCTACCAACCTGACTGAGGTCTTTCAATGTTTCCTTTCAGTTTCACCAGGCAAATGCCGGCATGGAACTATATGCAAGGTAATGGCCAATACCTTCCACATCCTCTACCTACCTCAGTCAAAGTTGCCAACAGATCATAAATAAATTCATTTCAGTTCTGGAGGTGAAATCTCAGCACTTGTTATGGACTTTTTCTTTGTCTACGATTTCTTTTTATATTTTTCTTGTACACATTCTGTTCATTTTTATCATCACATGTGATGAGATACGCGGTTAATTATCTTTGGCTTTAAGGGATCTATAATTTAAGAAAAAGTTGAGAACTGCTACCTTAAATAAGTTTCCTTCGTCTTTGTACGTTTTAGATATTGTTTCCTTTATCCTCGAATACTTAAATTGTCATAGGAAACGAAATTTGATTCTCAGTAGAATTACGTTGACACGTTTCTGTTTGAGTTATGATCTAATTCATATTGCACTGTTAATTTATATGTAGAAAATTTAATTAAACATGGTTCTCAACATTTGTCTAGGTTTTGCGGTGATGACTTTTATATAATCGATTTTTGAAAATAAACTGTTAATGCGCACCTTTGGAACTTTCAGTTTTTTACTGCTTGTCAAATTGACCTTAATCCTCTCTCCCTTGAATTCATTGATTTTCTTTTTTGATTTCTTTTTATGTTTGACGTTGTTGACATTAGGACAATAATGACCCAAACTTATTGAGACTGATTTTCTTACTTAGCTATATCCATAGGTAGTGGTTCTCAGCTTCAATGGCCATGGGTTAAAATGGCATAGATAGTTATTCCAATGTTTTCAGTTGCGTACTGTGAATATACTTCTTAGATTGCCTGATATAAATTATAACTTTAATCAATCGTCAGCATGGATATTCTTGGAAGTTACTATATTCTTCATAGAATAAGAATAACGCGCTCTTTGATTAAACAACACGTTGGAATTTTAAGTGGTTCATATGTTGTCTATGGTCGCAGCTTTGTTTACGAATACGTTAAAACTAACCTTGCCATGTAGCTACGAGAAATAGTAACTTAGGTTATCATAAATTATATGTCTTATTCAATGTAAATTACTTCTTAGTTTGGTATTTTCTTACAATTACCTTATTTCTGTTACGAATCTCTGGCTTCTTCAAATGTTATTTTGATCCTTCACGTTTGTAGTACGTACATATCTTGTGATATCTTTTGAATAGAGTATATCGTTATGCTTCTATTAGACACATACAAGCAGTGAAAAGAGGGGAGAGAGTGTACTTGCGTGTTGTATTTTCCTCTATTCTTTACACTATCTTATGGTCACATCTTTTCCCTCTAATTTTTTCGTACCTTTCTCCAAGATACAGTGTGCTGTTATCTAATCTCTACTTGAAGTGTATGAGAAGCTTCCTCTGTGCTTCCAATCGAAGGAACATAACCGTTTCACACAATACAGGAGATTGCCTCTTTATGTAGTCTAGTAAGACAATGAAGAGTTTTTCTTAAAAAAAAAAAAAAAAAAAAAAAAGTGTGGTCACTATGTTAAAAAAAGTTACATCCGCTTAGTTTCCTTTTGCTACGCTTCGTCAAGCAAAGAAAGAGAACTCTAAGGATAAGAACTAATTTCCTACCAGAAGGGGAAAGAAAAAGGATATATAACTTGTGTTGTGCTCTATAATAAACAGCATAGGATATTTTCATGCTGTATACGCTACATTTTTAAAATACTATCTACAATTCAGGAGAGAAGTAAACTCAGCTTTTCGTCATATTCTATCCGCACCTGTGTCGGATTGGTATACATAACGCATTAAAAAACTGTGACTCTCAACATCCAGCAGTTAGGCCACCCAACTTACTTCTACTTATCGAGCATGTCTTTCAGGTAAATACTTGGCTGTCTCTCTCCTATCCTATCGTGTAGCAAAAATTAGCAAACAAAATTACCACATTTTTTTTTCTAGATATGCATGAGTTCGCATTGATAAATTGAAAAAAAAAGAGAATAAAACAATATACAGGAAGAAGATGCAGAGAGAAATTTAAATACACATGAATAGAAATTGAGAACGACAGGTGCCCGTAAGACAGAGTCAGGGAAGGAATAGGACTATTATATACAGAGAAAGGGAGAGAGAAAGAATAGGTAGGAAATTTAGGGAACGAAATCGCAACAAGAGAACAATAGGGCTAAAATCGTAATTCACAGGTTCCCAGAAAGTGAACAGTGAGATAGCAGTATTCCCCAGCACAGTACAGATATATCTAATACCAGGGTTAGAAATGAAAATTTTCACGAAACGGAACACGAACTACAAGACTAGCGACAAGACGGAACAGGAAGTTTCAAGATATTCACGAACCGGGAAGCCGTTTCGGTCCATTTCGAGCCCTCTGTGTAATATGCTAGCAACTTTCAACTTCCCTCGAAAGGTATCAGTTTTCCTGATGATTTTTGAACATTAAATATCTTATTTTTTTTCTTTTAGAATCTGATAATAAGCAAGCGGGTAAAGTGGCGCAAATCACAGCCGCTTTTAATCATTGAGAAAACACACTCCTTCCCACAAAACCAATAGGTTACAGTGTTTCTTAGCTGTTATGGGATATGGAAGCAGATGGCACAGAAGAGTCTCATTGCTAACACCATGTTACAGGATTATGCACTATTAAACTATGAGTTCAGAAGGTCAAGAATGCATCTTTCAGTATGATGTTCGCTCCATACTGATGTGAGGCTGCTCGGTTGGCATGCCTAGGAATGTCTTCGACTCACGCTCAAGGTCTCGTTAGGTGGGTGCTGTAATTCGGGGTCAATATAATCCATCTCATTGCTAGGTGGATATCCTTTAAATAATAGTGCTTGCATTACTTCTACCTGAATTGCTTCAGTCACATTAAGTCATGCCTTGAAGTGGTCCCTCAGCCACTACCTTCCTATTCGTTTTTTTTTTCCAACTAACATATTTGGCAAACTAATGTCGAATTAAATTTTATTTACTGAGGACGATGTTTGATGCGCGAATTATTCGTTCAGTTCTTCAGGCTTTTATGTGCAGCGGGAAATTATTGTTATGTAGTGACAATAATTAAAGTAGCACGCTTCACAGTTCCTTCAGTAAAGACACAGAGCTCAGCTTTAGGGGAAAATATATGAAGTTAAAAAGAAACGGAAATTTGTTAACCAGAAAGAAGTAAAATATAAATTTAAAAGATCTTTTTCTTAATATGGAGTAACATATTCTGCTTGTTGTAAAGTTATTATGGGGAACAAAATTATTAAATGTTAAAAGTATCTTCATTTGCGAGTGTTAAATCACATTATTGTATTACGTAAACTATCATACTTTGCGCATCTACACAGGTGAAAAGTGTAAATTTCGCAACATTGCGTATGAATTTTAATCGCAAACACCCATAGTCCGACGATTCCCCTAAAAATCAATGTACTACTCACATCCGATGCGTTTAATATCTGCTACTAAGCCGAATATTTTCAGTAACAATTGGTACACTGTTCTGCGAGTATTGTTGACAGTGGCTTTTTCGCTTGATGCGAAAAGATCCCAAAGCGGTTGCCAAGAGGATTTTGTTTGCATGCCGCGTGCGAATAAAATACCGCGAGTCTGAAAGGGGTCTAACATTCTGGATGACTCGTAAAGATAAAGTTTCAAATTTTGAATGTATCATATAATGTAAAAATTAACTTATTTTCATTGCATGCATATGTTGAAAGCTATTATTTATTGTGTATTATGATTTTCTAATATACAGGGAAAATTATTTATTGACTCCTAACCATTCCACACAGAAGTGGTAAAATTATACAAGTGCTATTCAGATTATATCCAGTGATGCAAGTAATCTGCGATATGATATTTTACCGTCTGTGACTATGGAAAGCTATATACTTAATTATATCCGAACTGAAATTATGATGACTCAGAAAAAATGATTTATTTGATAAGTACACTAAGTAGATGCACTCTTTATTTGAATTTAGGCAATCTTTAATTACCGGAAAAGGTAAATAGCAGAAAAAGTAGAACATATTGATTCTAGAGCTTATTCTTATTGTAGAATAAATACTTTCTACGCAGATACTTGTTTGTTTGGATAAAACGTTCAGAAAGAAGTGAACAATACTATTATTTGAGTTATTCCCTGAAAACACTGAGAACATATTGTATCTTGTTGACACAGACATTGTGTAGTTCGTATGTTTAACCAATATTAAAGTTTTGAAATAATACTCTGTTTGATAATTCTACAGGTATTAATGACATTAAGTTTTCCTAACGGGCGTTAACTGTCTTTTTTATGATGCGTTGAAAGTATTAAGTTTTATGCTTCTTACATAATGCGAAATATGTGAGTGTGTGTGTGTTGGTGTGTGTGTATGTATGTATGTATGCTACATTTAGAGATCTCTTCTGTTTTCAGTACAATCTTTCCTCTGTTTGGTAACAATTTACTTGAGAATAACGTGAACCTAATCGTAGATATTTGTTATCTTGTTTGAGTATAATTTATGATATCTTATAAGTTGTTTATCATGTTTCCGCATGACTTAGACGCGTAATGTATAGTGTTTAAATATGTAAAAAGAACAGTGTTTACAGATTTTATGAATATAACAGAAATTGTATGTCAGTTCACTAAAGAGCATATTGCAATGTTTGAACTGATTTACTGAAACAAAAAGATGTAGCTGTTAATTTGTATAGGAGAGAATTTATTCATTGCATGAGTTCGTTTAAATTGTTATTAACATTCCGTGTTAATTTGTAAGTTACGTAAGATACAGTGTACAGTATCTTTGTAACTGATATACAAACCACTACGTTTAATGTACGTGCACCTCGTTTAAACATTTAAATATTCGTTCCACAATAATTGCCCATAGAAGCCACGACAATATTTCTACTTAGCTTGTCCATATTGCGTATATTATCCAGCCCCGATGAAGTAGTGACCACTAACATTGGATGGAGTGGCAAAGCGGCGCGGATGCAAACTATCAGCTTATCCCATATACTAAGTAATGCATTTTTGCACCGTGAGGAAACGAACGATAACTTACCTGGAACACTACCGTTAGCGTCAGTAAGGAAAATAGTCTTAATCGGACTGCACAACACTCTGCCACCTGTCAACCAGTTGTTGAATCCTCCACTGAAAGAAGTAATTAGTTTTGGAGGCAAAGAATTGGGTCACTGTTCGTCGCACGTCATCCTTATTTTACAGTGTTTTCCTGGAAAGGTGGTTTTACTGGCTGCGAAAAATACAGTAGTCTGTTGGTGCAAGATCTGGTGAAAACGCGCGGTTTCTCCCAACCACATTCCTCGATTTTAGCGTAGGTTCTTCTTGCCGTGTGTGGGGGCGCGTTATTACCGTGGATGAACACACTCTTGCGATTAACCAGAGCAGGATGTTTCTCCAACAATGCAGTCCGTAGACCTTCAAGTTGCTGACAGTAGACATCTGCATTGATGGTCCGGTTACGTGGCAAGAACTCAAAATGGATTATCCCACGAACATCCCACCAAACATTCAACATAACCTTGTTGTGGTGGAGATTCTGTTTTGGCACAGTTCGTGTGTCCCCCTTTAGGTACCCACTGCCGTTTGCATGTAATGTTATGGTAGAGGACCCACTTTTCATCTCCTATCACCATTCCGTCCAGAAATGACTCACGTCTGTGACGGATGAGCAGGGGACTGCAGATGTCAACGTGCTGCTGCTTCTGTTGAGGCGTTAACGCTTGGGGTACCCATTTTCGGAGTTTGGACACGTATCCAAGAACCTGCAGATGACGATGAACGGTCGAATGGATGAAATGGAGTTCCCTGGCGGATTCTTCAACAGCTTGCATTGAATTTGCCTCCACCGCTGTTCGCAGAGCATCGCTGTCCAGCCGCACAGGTCTTCTTTCTCATGGCTTATCGGTGAGACTGATGTTCCCATACCGAAACCTCTGGAACCACCTCTGGCAGTTTCGCACATCCACATCACCCTGACCATATACGGCATTGATGTTTCGTGCCGTTACGTTGGCTGGATGTCCCTGGGGAAATTCATACAACATGACATGACGTATGTGGTCCTCCGATACTGCCATGATCAAACACAAGCTACACTTCCAAAACGTGGAATAGACCGTTCTTCTTCTACACACTGCTGCACAATCAAGTACCCTACATGACTCAACTATGGCACGTACCGTCTACTTCACTATTCGCTCGTTAGATGATGTCATTGCAGCGGTCATCGCACATACGACATTACTTATGGGATAAACTGATATGTTTACGGTAGCCACCTTAACTGAGATTAACCAGTGCCTTCCTAATTCCATCAGCCAATGGCTGGGAACATCTATAGAATACAGGCAGTGACCCTTCTCTTTTCCGCACCCGTTCACAGAAATGCTTCCTAATGACTATGATCTATTTTACGTCAGAATTGTGACGCCTTAGATCATTCATTCTATTCGAGTTCGTTTCGTACTTAAATAACTTCTAAAATAAGAACTTTACTGGCCTTACATTGTATATACAGTGAAACTTCCAAACATCGTACACCATTCGGACCTAAAAAAAACAAAACTGTCCGCTATTAGGAGGTATCCGCTTTAGAAACACACATTGAAACTTCCCTTCAACGGCCATAAGAAGTTGAAATAAGAAAATGATGTACAAACTGAATTAATGTACATTGTACAATGCTTTTTATCTATAAATTACTGTCCGGTAATACATTAATACTGACGCCAGTTGCAGGACAGAATGCAATTTAATATTATTTAATGTCTTTAGGCAACTATGGTTCAGGCCGACAATAGCAAGACAATTAAAGGTTATGCACGAACAAACGTCTAAGTGACATTTTCAAATAAAAAAAATCACGAGTACATTTTTATATATAATAGGAAAAATATGAGGCATAAAGTATTCATACTTTGCACGGTCATGTTAGACTAAAGTCCGCTTTTGTGCAAAGTATGAATATTTTATGCCTCATATTTTTCCTGTTATATATAAATATGTACTTGTGATTTTTTTTATTTGAAAATGTCACTTAGACGTTTGTTCGCGCATAAGCTTCAATTGTGTTAACAGCGTTCTCAGTTTTAAGTATAACAGTATTCTTGTTTTCATTTGAGTTTTGTTACTCGTTTTGCCCTTGTTCTTGTATGTTGTTATTAATGTTGTGAGTGTTTCTTGTTTTGTTGTGAAGCTTCCTAAGAACCCGCGACTGCTCTAGCGATCTTGGAAAAAGAGAAGGAGGTTACAAATTAAGCCTTCATTTGTCTTCACTACTCCTCGATACTCACATCTGAAAATATTTAAGGGAGAAACCCGTACAGACGATTACCACATGCTGGCTTTGTCCGTTATAAAGAGTTCTTTTTGTTTTGACTGTCAGCTTTCAAAGTTTCCTTCCATAAGATTCAATGTCATTCTGCCGGGGACTTTAACATTATTTATAAATGTTCGCTGGGAAGTTTCACTGTATATATATTATTTTTAAGAGCATAGGATTATGGACCATTTTTTATTATTTGTAAAATTCTAGTTAATCGGCGTCAATTTTTTAAACGTGGCGTGGTATATATATACCACTTTTACTGGCGGAAACAGTACACAGAAACAAATTAGTGTACATCATACACAGAAACAAGCTAGTGTAGAACAATATTTTCATTCATGGAATTGTATCCCTTTCCTGCATGACCGGTATATTAAAATTTTATTGTAAAAAGCCAGAATTGAAAACTTTCTCGGCATCCTAAGCTACAAACAGATAATTTAATCATACACTGTACACTTTTCATGGAAAAGAAAATGGAAAGCGTAGTGGTTCTGGCCTTTTTAGTAGGCCATTCCGAAATTCGTCTTACTTACTTACTTACGTCTTACTTACTTACGGAGCTTGCAAGTTCTGAGAAATAAATATTTCCAGTAGGATTCTATCCTGACCAAGATCAAGCCAGTTTTCATCAAACACCTATTTCTCGAAGATCCCTTCTAATATTATCATCCAAACGTCGTCTCGATCTCCTCAGCGATCTCTATCCCTCCGGCTTACCAACCACGATGGAATATAATTTTCATTTTTTTCCCATCCGAGCTACATGGCCTGCCCACCTTAGACGTCACGATTTCATTATTCTTTCGACATCGTGTGAGTTGTACAGTCTATGGAGTTCTTTATTATTCAGTCTTCTCCATTCCCCAGTCATCTTGTCCCGCTTCGGCCTGTATATCTTTCTCAAGACCTTATATTCAACCACTAGTAATTTATGTTCATCTGCTAGGGGTCGTACTCCAACTTTCGCAACCTTAAAGTATTACCGGCAGAATAACCGTTATGCATTTTTTCAATTTCAACTTTCTTGATATTAATCGCGAGGTTAGGAGTTTCAACTTAGAAACTCAGTTAGGTTAGGACTGAGTATAAAAATGCGTTGCCTGATGCTAAGCGACCTTTTATTTCTTCTGTGACCTCGTATTTCTTGTTAATACGCTCCCAAATATTTAAATTTCTTTACTTTCTCTATGTTCTCATTCTTAATTGTTATGTATCTATTTCCTTCATTCTCAGTGTGTCGGTTTGTTATCATGCATTTTGTTTTCTCTGTGTTTACCTTTAGACCTATCTCATCGTAAACTTCTACTAAGATATCGGTGTTACTTTGTAGTGCCTCTATATCTTCCCCTACTAAATCTACATCATCTGCATATACGAATAGTTGAGCCACGCCATTCATTGTTATTCTCTTTTTGTCCTCTTTTATTTTCTGAATCCTATGTTTTAACACAAAGTTAAACAGTAATAGTGACAAGGTATCGCCTTGTTTCAATCCGTTGAGAATCTCGAAACTATCTGACATATTATTACCTATCCATACTCTGTTTATGGGGTCGCTGAGACACATCCTCACTAGATAAACAAGTTTCTTCGAAATTCCAGATTGTGCCAGGATATTGTATATTTTTCCCTTTTGATAGGGTTATATGCTTTCTTAAAATTAATGAATAACTGGTTAACAATTCCATTGTATTCCCATTTCTTCTCTAAGATTTGTCTCAAGGAGAATATCCAGTCCAACGTGTATCTATTTCTTCTAAATCCACATTGGTGATCTCCAATAATTTCATCTACGTATACGCTTAGACGAGCTAGCAGGATATTAATAAGTACTTTGTAATATGTAGGGAGTAATGAGATTCCGTGGTAATTATTACAGTCCAACTTATCGCATTTTCATAAACCGGAACTATTATTGATGCTTTCCCCTTCCTTTGAAAGCTCCTCCTTTTTCCATATATTACTTATCAATTTATGCAGTTCTTTCATTAGTGCCTTTCCTCCCGCTTTAATTAATTCGCCTGGAATATTGCCTATTTCTGGTGATTTGAAATGTTTCCATTTCATTACCAACATTTCGACCTCGATTTCGGTAGGTTCGGGTATTTACGGTTCTGTTGTATAAGATTTTAAATTCCCGTTTTACCTCCGTTGTTTACATTAAAAAGTTTGTCGAAATAATTTTTCCACACATCGATAATTTTCTGTGGAAGATCGACTTGAAGATCTCCGCGTTCATTTCTAATAATCCCTAATCTAGGATAGTAACCTTTTCTTAACGAGTTTACCCCTTTTATAGGTCTCGTATATTATTTGTCTTTCCATTTTCCCCTATCTCCTGAATCTTCTGCGTCATATATTATCGCTATTTTTTACTGAACCCGCGTGTTGTGTTGTGTTTCGCGTTACTGCAGTGGTTGGTCTTTGCTTAGGTTTTATTACTTATCCATCGTTGCCTTGCTTTTTTCCGTTCCTCATGAAGCTTAAAGCATTCTTCATCAAGCCAAAGCTTGTTTTTCTGATGTTTCTTCTCACCTAAGTGTTTCTTCACTGCGTCCTTCACTGTATCACGAATTATCTTACATATCTTATTTACATTAATTTAATTATTAATGTCATCATTATTACTACAAGAGTAGGTTAATATTTCGAACCTATTTGAAATTTCCAGTTGGTAATCTGCTCTTTCGCTCGGATTATTTAATAGTTTAACTTCGAATTGCAATTGTTTTGATCATTTGCCTTCTCTGTTCGCGAAGCATAACTTTTCCCTCGCTTTTGTGACCACTTACTGATGATCGGTGTCACCTTCCGCTCCTCTATAAAACCTAACGTCCATTATGTTGGCTTCGTCTATCTTGCTAATAATATTATGTGATCGATCTGGTTGAGAGTTTTTCCAACTGGAGATATCCATGTGTACTTGTGTATGTCGTTGTGTTCAAAGTACGTGCTCTTTACTAGTAGGTTTTTCGACATCGCGAAAGCTATAAGTCTTTCTCCATTGTTGTTGATCTTTTCGTGAAGGCTGTATTTGCCTATAATAGGTCTATATTTTTCCTCTCTCCCTAGCTTAGCGTTGAAATCACCCAACACAATTTTCGTATTATACTTCGGTAATCGGTCAAACAATCTTTCTAGCTCCTCGTAAAATGTATCTTTGTCGTTATCATTATCACCTCGGTCGAAGCATGTTGCCGCATCGAGTATGTATTGTAACGTACGATACTGTATGAGGCTTTCGTTTACGATTTACGAACTTTTACTATATATTCTGCGCCGCCGAAAGGATACTATATGAGGAATCCTGTTCCGAAATCGTAATACGCTGTTCCTCCGTAGTAGAAAGTGTACTTGCCCTGTTGAATGTTATCTTGACTCTCCCACCCGACTTCTTGTATCGCTAATATGTCCAGCTGAGCGCCCGTTTTGTATAACGTTCGTACGTTCCACGTCCTATTCTAAGGTTTTTCTTAATCCTGTTCTTGGAGCCCTCTCAAGCAGTCCCCGCCCGGAGATCCGAATATGGGACTAGTTTACCCCCGCAATATTTTACTCCAAGAGAATCCATGAACCATCTGTTACTATTTCTTGACATGCTTTAGCGGTGTAGAGTTGTCAGCTCTACGACCTCACAGTAAAGGTAGGCATTCAAGTTGTCGTCCTCTGTCCATCTCTGAGCCTTGCCGATGTCATTCATATTTAGCCTTAGGGTGATAATGGTGAAGCTGCTTCCCTTCACCATGATATGTTCGTTCGAGGTTATCTTCCCCTAGCCTTTGTATATCCTGCTACTAAGTGCAACGCAGCAGTACTGGTTTTGGTCCGACCCTGAATATTCCGGTACCATATCTGGTCGGCATTTCCCTATTCGCCATCTGGGGAGGCGCCTGATGGTAAAGCAGTGTGACGAACGTTAAACTAAGTAAAAAATCTAAATCAGAATGGCATGTTCAGGGGTTCGAGCCTGTTCTTCCGATTACGGCGAAATCACACTTCCGCTAAACGATTGCGCATGCTTTGTAACTGTTTAACGAAAATCAGAAACAATTGTTTCAATCGCTTGATGTAATACAGCTCTGAATGACAGACACCTTGACTGCTGTCAAGAAAACAACTGTCGTAAATGTGCTTAAATGTAACATTTATCAAAGTAAATGCGATATTTTTTTCTAAATTTTGGAAGTTTAGAATTTTTTGTTTATTTAGGAAATCTTCTTCATATTTGATTTTTATGAGCAAATTAATAACTTTCTCATTTCATGTATTTAGTTATGAATTTGTCTTTGTGATCTGGTTCCGAAAAGCAAGGACTGTAGGTTCCCTAGTTGTTTTGATAATACATCTAGGTTTCTCATCATAAGTCTTGTGTTATCTGTAAGTAAACCAAAAAGAGCCTTAGCGTGCGGATACATCGCTACACAAAATTAGGATATTCTATTCGTGACTTAGCTTATCGGTAGTAGTGCTTGTGTCAAAATACTGTTTCATATGAAAACATACAGAAAAAAATACTAATAAATTTACTTACAAATATGTCAAGTCCTGGTACATATTTATTGAACAATAGGTATTTAGTTTAGCGTCTCCATTTGTGCCCTTTATGTTGCGATTCAGTTTGGAATGAACTTGACAGACACAACAGGGAGTCAAATACTATAAAAACATTAGCTCGTATGGCATAAGACCAACGAGAGTTGATGTTGCTATGGTCTAGGATACATTGAGGTAGTGCACTAAATGTTTCAAGCTTTGTCGGTACATTTTCCTTTAAAACTAACTGTTTTGGAAGCTTCTGTAAATTACTTTAATTAACACTGTCGAAATAAGAAATAATTCCCATGTCTGATTCATAAATTTGGAGCGCATTTCGTTTGTTAAGACTAGTTCCAGGAACGTTAGGAAATTATTAAATACATTGTATTTTATTAAATGCATTTTAACACCAGAATGGGTGCCACATAGAGCGTTAAGAGAGGACAGATTTGCTTTTGGACGTAATGTTAAAGTCGCCAAACATAAGAAGCTTGTCTTTAGAATTCATTGTGATTTGAAGATCAACAACAGATGCATTTTACTGTTTCAAAAGCACAAGAGAAGAATTTGGAATTAAGTGAGAATATCTAATGAAAAATTTTATATTCTCTTGAAAAGCCACTATCGTCCAAAGCAATTTTGTGTTGCTGATAGGCTATTATTTTAATCTCAGTCAGGTTTCCTAGATACTGCATCAAGAAGAGCGCTGCCTCGCTTCATATCGACTCTGTGCCTTCATATTGGACCTATAATTGTATAATTATAGGTCCAATACTTTTTCTAAGTCACAACACATTCACGATTCAGACATGGAAGAAGTGTATTTAAAAAAGCCATATGAGAGCTTATAAATAATAAATAACTTTATTCACTTGTAATGTAACATTTGTTTTCTATTCTAGGCCTTATGACATTATTTTTTAAATACACTTCTAAAAGATATAATTGATTTCTTTCTGGATTTATTTGTAACTGAAGCAGGGAATACTTCTTGCATTTTCCGTTTTTTCTTTCGTTCTAGTACGTGCAATGTTTTATGAAACTCTTTACTGGTAAACCAGTTAGTCGGTAGAATGTCTGTCTTATATTTTTTTTGCAATGAACGGTTCGTATTGATATTTGATTTGGGAAGATTTTGAACTAGTTCCTTTGTTATTTTGGGTTTACTCATTCTCCTTGTACTTTGTTTGCTATAACATTGCTTGTAGTTTCCTTCTTCCCCTTGCTATTTGTGTTAGCTTTCTTTAGGATCATTTACGTTAAGCGGAGCCACTCCAACAAAGTGGATTGCCGCTTCCAACTGTCTTTTCCCGTTCTAATCGAAACGACTGAAGATATTCTGGTGATCGCTAAAGAGAATCAGTTAGAGAGGGATTTTGGAACAGCTCCGCAAGCGAAAATCACACTGTTAATACGTACTGTTGAGTCTTACTATTCACAGTATAATTCTCTGAAGAAATTTGAATTGAACCAATGAACAATTCGATTTAGTGTAAAAGCTTTTAGAATCCTAGTAAATCTCTTTAAATTAATTCTACATATTGTAAAACGCAAGGACAAAACTTTTCTTATAATCCACACTGCTAACTGTTACAGGTATACTGAATTCCATAAATAAGTTGCAGGCAAAACTATCTTTAGCGTGTATATTCAGCTCCTTCCTTTTTGTGCATATCCTTTATGCCTCACCACATTGGCACACACTTTGATTTAGCATTGAGATAAATTGTTAAATATTCGCCTTCCGATGGTTCGTTTACGCGGAAACGTTGATTCAACCAAATTTGGTTTAATTAATTGTCGAAAAGCTTACACTTGTATTTATTGACTTTCTCAACGTTAAATCAACCTTGTGTTACTGGTGCATTTACTTACTGCTGGTTACTACTGGTTTCGAACATGTCAACAGAGTAAAAAATGATTTAAAAAAATATTATCTGTGCACCAAGAAACACTTTTCTCAGAAATTAGATATCAGCATTCTCCTTTAATTGAAAATGAAAACATGTCGGTTTAGAAATGAGATTACTTATCTTAGATCCAAATCGGAATTCTCTCATTTTCCATTAAATGAGAATGCTGATGTCTCATTTTTAAGAAAATTATTTCTCGCTTCACAGGTAAAAACTTTTATTTCTCTCAATTTCAAGAAACAATTTTTTACAGAGTAAGCAACCTTGTACTTCTCAAAATCTTTACTTCTAATTCCATCATGTGCTGTCAATATTTGACAGGGATGTTTTGGCATTAGCAAAAGTCTTATTGGCTATAACTATAAGTCAGGTGGAAGCTACTTTTATGTCTAAGCTCATATATTTTTCAATTTTCCCCGAAATTCGTTTGGATTAGTGAATTAATTGCTGATGACCCGGAATACTTGACAACTCATACTATAATTCGGAAAAAGTTATGATTGTAGCCAGTATACTAGCATCGAAACTCCTCACCATGAGGTGTTATACAGTATTACCCGATTTTACTGTCATAGCGGAGAAAACCAATGTGCTAACAATGTCCGCTGCTGCTAGTTTACCAAGCCAACTGCCGGCCGGATGGCCGAGCGGTCTGCGGTAGGCCATCGGCTCGAAGGTCCCGGGTTCGAGTCCCGGCAGGGGCATGGGTGTGGATTTTAACACTTAACAGCTAAAGGCGAATCGTGACGGGCCGAAGTCCAAAGTTACTGGACTGGCCCATATAAAAATAAAGTTTTTTACCAAGCCAACTGACTGGGATGTTCGACGTGTTTCCGAATATTTATTATCATTTGTCTTTGTTTTTGTTTCTATGATTCATTCGCCTGCTGCCTGTATATTGTATAATTTGATAACTGCAATGATACAAAGGTGTTTCATTTCTGCGAAAACTACAGGAAAGAAAATTAGCTTAAATCTTTGAGAATTCCTTCTTTCTTGAATTTTGAATTTAATTTATGGCCTTTAGGCATCTAAGGCTCAGGCCTAGAATTCCTTTTTCTTTGCTGGAAAAGAGGAGGAAAAAGTGAAAATAAATTGCAAGTTGAATTCGATTAATTGAAATCTCGTTAAGATTAGTGTGAAGCAACGATCTCTAACTTATGTCAGATGACTACACTACCTCCGTATCTTGTTCCTTACTGGAACCGGAACATTTCTAGAGAACACTAACAACGTCACTGGAATGAGAACAGTTTGTGTAATCCAAGCTAAAGATAGCTTCGGCGTTTCCAGATGCCTCCAATTGCAGAAAAAGAAGTATTTTGGTACAAAAAACAATAGACACTCAGTTTTCTTTCTCGTCGATCGTTTCTTCCTTAGACTGAAGTAGCGAAAAAGGATGAGGGTGGTGAGAGGAGGGGTCCATCACGCCAATGACCAACAATCGAACTGCATTGAGAAGGATTGAGAATGGGCGCGCGACGGACCGTTTCGTCGGAAAACGATTCATGGTTGATGTTTCTTTCTCTCCATTGATTGATTGAAGCTCTTAAAAGCCTCTGAATTCCAGACTCTGAGTTGCCAGCCACTACTCTGTCTCTCTCTCCAACACACTTGGAGGTCTCTTCTTCATTCTGCAGCTCTACGAGTAACACTTCACCGTCAGACGATCACTCTCGCTTTTCCTGTCCATAGCTGAATTCCCATCAGTTAGAAAGGATCTCCGCTCCAAACCGAGTACTGAATTATCTCAGCAAACTAATGCTGATATTGACTCACATTTACGTGACGTTATATGAGTAAAGGGCTACCCTTAATGTTTATTCTATTTAGAGACTATAGATCGAATGGTTTTGTGTACTAAGTTGAAATTAGTGATGTCGTAAATTAATAGTGTAGTGTTTTGTATAAGTGTTATTGTAAATAACTTTCTATTGATTTCACGCCAGGGATTACGAAAATTAACTAATTTTTAAACTTTCCACAAACAGTATTTAAAATACTAAAAATATTTGACAACTATGGAACGCCATTTAGTATTCTGTCTAAAGACAACCAATTCGAGAATGCCTGTAATCTACAACAGATGCTGAAATAGGTCATCAATGTTTTGAGTAGATGACTGTCTCGAATCTTGATCACTATTAGTTATGTTGACTTTAATTTGGTAGGGAACGGTGCTGCAGAGAGTAATTGGAACCGAAGCATGAGTAAATTGCTGTGCTTCGATACTCCAGAGATCGGGATACGCATGTTGTTTATACTTACTGGAATGAATGTTGGAAGGAGGGAAAGTGGAAATTTTTAAGAGGGTGATCGTCTTTTAGTATTTTTAATTCACTCTTATTTAAAGATGAAAACTTGTGGACTTTGCTTGAGGGAAGGGTGTTAGGGTATATTCAGATTCTTGCTATACGAAATAAGGCACTTAACTTGTAATGCAATATTTTGTTAGCTCTAAAGCTAGATGGTTTGATTCTCATTTTAAAGCATAAACCTTTCTTGCAATTCTGTCGATCGATCTACAAATGGATGTTCAATGAAATCGCTTTGAACTTCACATATTTCTGACAGTATTTGCTCCTCATAAATGGTTTATGTATGTTGACTCACACTGATATACAATTTTAAGTAAATAAAAAAATGATGCAATAACACCAGGATACTTTTAATCGATACTTACAAATTACGCACTTGGCAAATTACATTTAGCTGTAAAAATTTTGACATAGTAACTTGTAGAATATTAGGTTGTATTTTTAGAAACAAATCTTAGGGCGTAGGTTGTGGAATAACAGGACCATTGATCACTGAAACGTCAAAATCAGCGATTCTGAGTCAAGTAGATGTACAGTTGTACACTATAGACGAAAATGGTTATCTGCAGTATCCCCAGGCAACACCATAAACCTACCCGCTCACGTGGTATAGTGTTTCTACTGAAAGGCATGCAGTTAATATGTATACAAAGAATTTGATAAAATGTCATTAAAGCAACTTATCTTCTTATATACTTACTTACTGGTCGGCGCTACAGCCCTTGAAGGTCCTTGGCCTCCCTAACCACTCTCCTCCATTCTTCTTGGTTCTCTGCTTTCCTTCTCCAACACATGATGCCTATTTTTTTAGAACATTTTCCGTGTCGTCTATCGATCTTCTTCTGGGCCTTCCTCTTCTCTTTCGGTCATCTAGTTTCCCTATAAACACCTTCTTAGCCGTTCTATTTTCAGTCATTCGCTGTATATGCCTGCCCATCTTAATCTTACTTGTTTGATTCTTGCAGTAATATTTGGTTGGTCGTACAGTTCTTGTAGTTCTAAATTTGTTCTAATGCTCCAAGTGTTGTTATCTCTTATTGGTCCATATATTTTCCGCAGGATCTTTCTTTCCCATCTCACTAACCATTCCTCCTATCTCTTCTACATTACCCAACTCTCCGACCCATACATAACTATTGGTTTTAGTATCGCATTGTACATGCTTAGATTTGTTCTTCTGCTGACGTTCCTAAATTTGAATACGTACTGTAATCATTTGTTTCCGCTTATTATTCTTTCTTGTATTTCGACCGATGTTTTATTTTCTTCAGTAATTAATGTGCCTAGGTACTTAAATTTTCTTGTCCTTTCTATTGTATGACCATTCATATCTATTCCCTCTTCCTCTTTGGCCCTTCTGGTATCTTCCAGTTTCATATATTTTGTTTTGTTTATATTTATTTCTAATCCTATTTCTTTCGCTTTTTTCCCCAACACATTGTAATTATCTTCTAGTGTGGGTATGTTTCGTGCTAGGATTGCAATGTCATCCGCGTACGCCAGAATGTGTGCCGTTCTGTTTAAAATGATTCCTCCTGGATTAATTGGTAGTTGACGTATTACATTTTCTAGTGATATGTTAAAAAGCATTGTTGAAATTACATCGCCTTGTCTTAACCTCTCTTAACTTCGAACTCTTCTGACTGACCTTGTTCTATTCTTACTTTACACTTCGTAGTTTTCAAGGTCATTTATGTTAGGTTGATTAGTTTCTTTGGAATCCCAGATTCTTCCATTATCTCGAATATCTTGTTTCTATACAGACTGTCATATGCTTGCTTAAAATCTACATGCATCTGGTACAGTGGTTTATCATATTCGTACAATTTCTCTAGTATTTGACATAGTGTGAAAGTTTGATCCATTGTTGAACGTTGATTCCTGAATCCTGCCTGATAGTCTCCTATTATGTTTTCCGCCCAGTGTTCTAGTCTTGTCGTTAGGAACTTGCTAAACAGTTTGTAAGCTCCATATAATAACGTTATTCCTCGGTAGTTTCCACAACCTGTCTTATCTCCTTTCTTGTGTATCGGTGTATTAAACTCAAGGACCAGCCCTTCGGCATTTTCTCTGTTTTCGACACATCTTTTATTAACTCGTGCCACCACTTCGCCACTTGCCTTCAGTAATTATGATTCTATACCATCTTCGCCGGGTCCTTTGTTATTTTTTAGCTTTAGTATTTCTTTCAGTATCTCTCCCAGTGATGGAGGCAAGGTTTCTTCTAAGTCTTCTGAGGTGTTTTCTCTTTTCTTCCTTCTCCGTTGTGTTTCTCTTCTACTTTATCTTCTCCATTTAATAGCTCATCCATTTCCATTCTTTCCATCTCTCTAATGCCTTCTTTTTGTCCCCTATGAAGTTTCCTTGTTAATCTTTGTAGAACACTGCTCCCCTTTCCTCATTGCCCTTGTTCTCTCATAAATTTTTCTAATTTTCTTTTGGTCTTTCATTTCTTCTAGCTCTTCGATCCTTTTCTTGTCATATTCTCTCTTCTTCCTTCTACACATTTTGTTTCCTATTCTTCGTTTCTCCATGTACTCGTTTACCACTTGTCCGTCTCTGCAGATTTCTGTTTAGGGCTTCATTCCGTTCTCTTATCGCTGCTTCACATTATGCGTCAAACCAATATACTTTCATCTTCCGTTTCTACTTTCGTAAGGTCTCTTCCGCTGTGTTTTTAATGCTGTTTTTTAATATGTTCCATTTCGTTTCCTAGTTACAATCTCTCCATGTTTCTCTTTCTGTAACCAGCTTTTCCTATAATTTCCTCTTGTATCAGTCCCGTAATTCTCTATCTTTCATTCCTTCTATGTTATGTTTTCCATTTTTCTCTCCTTTGCTGATTTTCGCTGCATCTATTTTTGCCTATATGTAGCTCTCACTAGAAAGTAATCCGTGTCCCCATCTTCTCCACGACAGCTACCTATTTTCATTACGTCTGCTGCATGTCGTTTATCTATTATGATATGGTCTATTTGGATCCTTGTGTTATCATCCGGAGAAACACATGTTTCTTTATGTATATCTTTCCTAGGTTGCATGTGTTTTTTATGATCATGTTCCTCCCACTGGCAAAGTCTATTAGCCTCAATCCGTTGTCATTACTGTTTTCGTGTAGGCATTCTTTTCCTATCGTGTTTCTGCAAATCTCTTCTTTCCCTATTTTTGCATTAAGGTCTCCTAATATTATTTTAACATCGTGTCTTTGCACTTTGATTATCTCTTCTTCTAATTTGGTATAAAATTCTTCTTTTTGTTCCGGGGCTGTTTCTTCGGTAGGCGCATACACACTAAATATGGTCGTATTGAAGAATCTCCCTCTTATCCTTAAGCTTCACATCCTGTCGTTAATTGGCGAGAATTTCATTACTTGCGCCTATAGGGCATTTTGTACCAAAAGCCTGTGTCTTTTGGTGCCTGTATTTCCTCCGCTGTACATCAACACGTGGTTTCCTGTTGTAAATATTCCATTCTCTTGCCATCTTACTTCCTGTAATGCAGCAATGTTCGCTCTGTATTTTTCCAGCTCTTCTCTTATGACTTTTAATTTTCCAGGTTTTTTAAAGGTTTAATGTTCCATGTGGCTATATCCATTTCCTTTCTCATTATCCTCTTCTTTTGCCGTTCCGATTCCAAATTTCCATTCCGGTTCTGAGGCTGGGTTAGAGTATCCGCAATAAGTTTTCTGTTTACTTGGTAAGGTTGTCAGCCTTATGCACTACCCTCAACCTGGATGACCAGGATTTTTCTGTCGGGGTTTTCTCCCTTATCCCCATTGT
Source organism: Lepisma saccharinum (assembly GCA_022664845.1). Classification (NCBI taxonomy): domain Eukaryota; kingdom Metazoa; phylum Arthropoda; class Insecta; order Zygentoma; family Lepismatidae; genus Lepisma; species Lepisma saccharinum. The sequence continues at coordinate 22,601 of JAGDQP010016662.1, forward strand.
CCACAACTGGTTATTCGTCAGGTGGTACCTGCTTATTTCGCAGCTAACCTCCATATCTGGAGGCGCTTCCACTATCCGCAACCCGTGGACGCGCCCGGTCGCATCTGGCATGCGTGGACCTTTTATGGCATCTTCTTATATACGTGGGTAAAATGACACTTGCCATTCTGTTCGTCTCTCTGTTCGGACACTTGGTCTAATCTGCACCAAACCTTGCATGGTTTCCCCATCTGTCAAGGTGAAGACAAATGGGGAAACTGGTCCCTTACTGTCTGGTCCCAATTTGTTTACCCTACAAGGTTATTGACTACAAGATCTATTAATCTAACAAGATTACATAACATACAATATGAAGGGCCCGGCAGAGAAATCTGACGGTTTTTCGAAATCGTATTACAAGGTTGTAATTTGATAAAAATCATTTTTTTCTACTTACAGGTAATCAATTGCCATTTGTGAATTATAATGGAAAAACTGGATGAAAAAACTTCAGGTCCTAAACACGAACTCATCAAAATGACCATAATTCTTGGGAATGCACTCTTGTATCCTGTCACTGAAATTCCGCTCAGCACGTGGACAATATTTCGTGTAGTTGCGTTCTTTAGTTCTTGTATACTGCTAGATTTCTTCATGAAACTTTCCGTTTGAGAATTTCAGTGCCAAGTTGCGAGAGTGCATTCGCAAGAATTTAGGAGTTTGATGGAATAACGGCGTAAGTCTGAAAGAAGCATTTTGAGAAAAATGTCTTTCATCTCCAGATTCTGCAATGCTTAATTTACTCACATTTATCCCTTAATAAGGCACACAGTTCTTTTGGAGGGAAACAAACAGCTTTTGGATGGAGACAAATAGATTTAGTAACTGATAAGTGATAAATGATTTCAGATTTGGCTGTTGTCGCCCTTATTCAAACAGCTGCCCTGACTCCTTGAGTCTAGATATTGAGTTGAAACTTTGACAGAGGGTTATTCAAGCTGGCATGGTGACCATCGTTTATGCATTTGATGAAAAAAGGGCGTAACTTATCTGAGATCTTTATTCCATCAAACTCTGAGGTCATTTAGTCATTGTAGTAATTTGGATGACGTCATTTTTGAAACGTAGACTTTTTTGATCCAATTGTTCCATTATAATCCATAAATGGTAATTAATTCCCTGTAAGTAAAAAAAATGATTTGCACCAAATTACAACTTTGTAATATGGTTAAATAAAACCGTCAGGTTTTTCTGCCGGACCCGTTATATATTTATGCAACCCGCATGGTAGCTATGTTGTTTGGATTATACGTATAGAAGAATATGATTCTTTCATTTGTCTTTAAAGCAACTTTGGCTCTGGCTGGATGGGTGATCATAAAACAATTTGTGGAATGAAGACGTGAGAGGAAATGGGAGAACCCCGAGGACACCCACGTGTACGGTACTTGTCCACCACAAAACCCACAAGGCACGAGCCGGGATCGAACTGGAGATCTCATGCACCAGAGGTGAGCGCTCTACAACTGAGCCACCGCGGCCCCCTTTTTGTCTCTGTAAAAATGGCTAAATTGGCATCAATGATATAAGACATAATGGCTTCAATCTTAGCCAAGTCCTTCTAGGGTTTAGGGTCTAACAAAATTTGCTTAAAATGACTTTTCAAACACTATCAATAATATTCAAACAAACTTATAAGGTTTGCAGATAAGAATAATTTCTACGAAAAACTAATAGTACAAATTTATGTCCTTTAGGTAACTTCGGTGTAGACCATGCTAGCATAGAGGAGAGGAAGTCGACCAGGGGCTAGATGAGTTTCATCCAAGCATGAGTCTGGTGTGACTGAGAAAAATTAAGGAGATCTTTAGTCAGGATAGCTTACGGCTAGAATCGATCCCAGAACGTTCCAGATGGAAATCAACGCTCTACCAACTGAGGCACAGCCGCTCATGCATTCCCCATATTTTCTTAAAGTACCACGGTATAGGACACCACCTCTGTTTCGTAAAATTCACGGACCCACTTCCGAATAGGCTATTTTGATTTATCTTCAACAAGTATCTTCTTTTTGTTTTTAATATTTCTTATTTGGCATTTTAAAGAGTATTTGTATGAAATATAAGATTTGCAAGGAAAGTTACGCATCATATGAGACTTGCATCATTGAAGTATTATTCACCACTTTCAATCAAGAAGGCTGACTCAGGTATTCCATTTCTCAATGCAGTACCCAGATATCATCAAAACTAACTAGACTTCTACAGTTATTTAGATCAGACATACAAATAACATTTTGAATTTAGTACTCACTCCAGACACTGAATTTCAATGTCCAAAATCAGTAACATCCCATAATAAACACAGATTTCTATTTCATTATGCCAATAATTACAGGGAAGTAGACTTCGTTAACGAGCTTTTGGCCTAGAACTTCTTACATATTTGTAATCTGTTTGTACATGGGGAATGCAGTTTCAGCTCGTGTGCTTCATCAATATAAGTGTCAACAACTCGATGCCATAACATGCAGACAATTCAAAAATATATTAATTTATTGACAAAAAGAATAGCCTCTACTAGAAATTATTTCCGTTCCATACTCCACGAGTTGTGAATAATCTACATTCCCGTTCGATACTTTCTTGAGGAAATCCTATTACATTTATTTACTTCTAAATACTTGTTTGACGTTCTGTATACACTTTTTGTTGCATTTGTAGTTCTACAACTTGCGTGTTATCACTTGCTACGTATACAACGTGTTCTGGAGCCCTCCTTTTAAATTTTGGGTCTCTGTGAAACACATGCAATATTTCGATTCCGGAAGAAGGTTTGCGGAGTGATTCCTACAAACACGAATCAAATAAAAGCGATAAAGAAAATGGCAGTTTTTCAATACAGGAACATTATACGTTTTTTTCTTCTTATTATTGGAATTCGGAAAGCGGGAAAAGGTAATAACGTTATGAGGATATCAATACTACAAAAGAAAAAAGAAAAGGAAAAGGAAAAAGATGACATTAGTATCGGAAACATCTGAAAATCGAAGTCTTCCATGACGTCCGTATCCGTACCAGTCACTGAATCAAAATGATGAATTATGTAAATGTCTGTGACAGACAGTTAGCATAAGACTTTGATAGGTATAGGTTGGGTGGATGGGGAGCAAATGGAGAGGTGGAGACGAAGAGTATGTGTGTGTGTTTGCGTTTAGATGGAGAAGAGAATGAAAACAATTGGAAAACAGGACCCCCTTCCCCGTTCTCCCGATATTTCGTGCTTGGATTAAATCAAGAATAGTGTGCGGAAACTCTGAATAATAATGCGAAGAAAACGTCCGATCAATGATAACAAATGGCTTTTATTGAGTTTTTTGTCATGTTTTCTTTTCTAGAGGAGTGGGGAGAGTCAAAGTTAGCAGGCAATAGCAAAAAGTGAAAGAAGTAGTAGTTCGATTTTAAAAGCATCAGAGGCGTAAAGTTTGTCTAGGGACTGCGAGAATACTGGGTGGGGATTGGGCTGACTTATTATTATTAATCACATTGAACCGGTGTGCTATATAAATCTCAAGGATCTTCTCATGACGATTACGATTTTTATCTGTCGCTTTCAGTACGGAAAGATAAAGAATTTTCTCGATTGCTTTTACTTTGTCTTCTGTTTCTCTGTCTTGTGAGTATCTTTAGAATTGTAAATGATAATGAAATTTCCAAACGTTTCGAAACAACTACAGTGGTGGAAAATTTTATTAATTTCTTTTCGCCTTCTTTATTCAATTCCGTGTCAGTTTACCTCTATAAATCGAATGTTATGAAGTAAAACCCTCGATAATTTGAATTTTTATTGTTTTCCGGATGTGTCTTTCACCTCAAACCATTTTCTAGAGAACCTACACAAGTCGAAGTTACAGTATAAATACCTCTATAAGTCCAAATTTTAGTCGAGTAAACCTTTGTTTGTCAAAGTTTAAGGAGCTGAACGATCTGACTGTGAGCAGAGCCTGCTCGCTAACGACAATCGAGTAACGATTTCTTTTTTAAATTGCGCCTTGCCATTTTTGTAGAACATTACCCAACGGTTAGAACGGGCGTGAGGCGCCAGTTGCTCCCACCACTGCGTCGTCAGTGTGACCACCCAGTGAAAATATTTTGTACCAACTTGTGCGGAAAAAAGTACTAGATCTGGGGAAAAAGTACTAAAATTTTATCTGCTCCCGTTAATGACATTTTACGATATTAATATCTTATTACAACCATTCCGCCAGATCCCCCTCCCCTGTGGGTGGGGATTTAACTCCCCAAATTCTCGAGATAATCCCCAACTTTAACATTTTTACGGTCAAAATTCGATAGAACCGGTGCAAAACTCCACTTAATTTTGTTTAAGGCCTTTAGGCAATTTTGATTGGTCGAATGGATGGTGAGTAGATTTGTGGAATGAAGAAAATGGGAGGAAACGGCAGGAACCCGAAAAAAACCCACGCACATGGTGTTTATTCACTACAAAGTCCATATGGCATGAGCCGGGATCGAACCGGAGACCACACAAACCAGAGTTGTACGCTCTACCAGTGAACCATCATGACCTATGATAATTAGTGTTCAGTCGAAAGTCGCTGGTCCTTGAAGGCAAGCTAAACACTCTCCATTTATTCCGATCCTACGCTTTCCATTTTATCTTAGCATACGATTTTATCTTCCTTAATACTGTTAAAAAGTTAGATTTGTCTTCTTTCTCTCAATCATGCCTTCAATTGCATCGTTCAGCACAAAATCTCTGCGCAGCCAATATTCGTACTAGTTTCTTTATTATTCTTTATTTTTCCCAATATTATTCTTATGTTCTAGTCAGCACTTCAGTTCGCATCTTCTGTATCCAGCTGATTTTTCCCATTCTTCTCCAAAACCACATTTCAAAGGCTTCAATTTTTTTTCGTCACCCTTTCGTAGAGTTCAGGTATCCGCTCCATACAACAAAATATTCTATGCAAAGTATTTAAACCGAGCAGCCGTGGCTCAGCCGTAGAGCGATGGTACCAACGCTAAGGGGCTCGATTCCAGGTTGAGCTTCTGAATTTTTTAAGTTCATCCAGTATTGTAAGGACAAGTGTGGGAGTTGGTTGAATAAAGTATAAGTGCAGCTACGTCACGGAATGTTTTATGGAAGTCATGGCACGACCACGTCTGGCAGATCATGATCCGACTTGGTCTGTAGTAGTGTTGTGGAATGTATTTAGTTTTTAATATAAGAATTATGTCACTACTACACTACCTAATAATCAGGAGATCCTTCTAAATCTGCTTTGCGAATATTTGTAAAACACTTTATTGGAAAGAAAAAAATACGTGAATAAAAATTAGTTTTCTCACGTCCTAAACGAGCTGAGGAGCTTCTAAGGACGGGATCTACAGTTTTCCGATAAAAAAAATGGGCTCCGAATCACTCCTTTCAATGGACCCAGGCGGGATTTGAACCTATGACCACTCACACAGAAAATGAGCATGCTAATCCCTTGGCCATCCCGGGGTTACATAAAACTAATGGTGTTTTTCTCAGAAGTGTATATATATACACTTCTGAGAAAAACACCATTCGCAGGGAAACAATATTATTAATAATTTTGATTCATGTACAATTTCAAAGTTGCTAACACAAAGGGAAAAGATGTTCTCCAATTCTGAATTCATCGACTTTGATTTTCCTTTTCTTCCTTCGCTCCCTCTCTTGTTATTTTTTTGTTGTCGAACTTCACTGCTCCCCAACAGAGAGGAAAGGGTTATACACCAGAGATGGGGGTAGGAGAATGGATAGAAACACACATCAGTATATTCCGAAACAGTGCCTGTTGTTGGCAATAATGTCATCGACATCCGCCAGATGACAGCCATGTCGCCGCGGCAAATGTTCGAAGAATGACGACGAACCAATTAAGACAAAAAATTAAAAAAGTGAAGAACAAAATGAAGAAAAAAAAAGCCTTGACGCCAGTCTGTGTCTCCAACTGAACATCGCAAGCCATTACACACAAAGCAAAATCTTTGTGATTGGGTTATATACTAAGCACAGCTTTTTTCTGTTTTTGTTTTCGCGCCTTTTCTTGTACGAATAAAATTCTTGTCTCCCTCTTCTTTTTTTATTAGTATTTTTTCTTGGTTACATCTGAATCTATCTGAAGAGGGCCCCCCAACTGTGCAACCAGAAGAGACACAGTAAATAGGGTGAGACGATTCATAAGGGTTAGGAAACAAGAGACGGGGGAGAAACTGTAATGATAAGTTAAAAAAAAAGAAAAGAAAGATGACAAGTGAAACAGGCAACATCAGTGGAGGTTCGCTGAACGTATTAATAGAGAGGAGAAACTAGTTGATGGGTTCACACTCAGTAACACACGCAGGAAGTGATATATTATGGGAGAGCTATCAATTTACATAGACCAATTTTGACTTGTCTGGTGGCATCAGCCGTGTCTTCTATTGGGATGAAAGGGCGAAGAGGAACTACTGTACCTCCCTATGTCTATGTCTCTTCCATCCAAATACTGACGCTTGCATCAGTGGTACATACTTGTAATTTACAAAGTACCTAGTATATTTTGTCACCCCCTTAAGTGAGATCAGTTCTTTCCAGATGATGTGTTGTATTAAGCTCTTTAAGTTCGTTCAACACACTGCAATAATAAATAAAACCTTTAAGAAAAGACTTGCAGCAAGTTGATGTCAGTTTATTGTTCATTACTGCTGAACTACTGGACATTCAAAGAATTATTAGTCAGTTGTGAAGGTAGGAGTCATTTTAAGTCCAAGAAAGTCCGTTGTAGAACGTTCAAATGAATGTAAGCCTATATTATAGCATTTCTTCTTTCACGGTTAGAAACTTACTGTTGCAATCATAATGCCCTCATTTCACGCAGAATCATCACCAATACGTGTGATACTTCTGATTACAGCTAGTCTATTGCTATCTCTTTCATCGTTTTCGTACGTCTGGAAATAAATACAAATACTTGCGAACATAATTTATCATAATTTCATGGAACCACAGAATAAAAGATTAATATTTAGAATTTACAAGATTTACAATATTAAATATTTGTAACCAATTTCGCTGGGTATACTCGTATATACTAGACAGTTACTTGTATATAGGTAACAGTTAACCTACCAAATTTGCTCTTGCAACTGCCAAACGGTACAAGATATTAAAAAGTGTTTCCTCTAAAACTTGTTCAAAATCTAGCTCTTGTTTCAAAGGAAGTAAAATAAACCCCTGTTTATATTTAACATTTTGAAGTCCCGCCCCTTACAGGAATTTCCGGGACGTCACTAATGTCAACAACATCACCATGTAATTCTACATATGCAATAGAATCACATGGTATGTAAATTAATTTTGTTTCGAAGCTCTATGTGCAATAAGAGCCGAATTAAATCCCTGGTACGGAGTTCCAGAACCATCCTGCATATATAATGTATTTAACTTTTCAGTCCACTAACACAAATCACTAAAACATTCACACATTAAATATCAATAAAAAAAAATCAATCATAAATGAAAACCCTAATTGTATAAATACACAATAAATAAAATAATGTTACACAATTTTAGGAAGAAAATAACAGTCCATCTGGGCTGGGTCGAAGAAACGGATAAAGGGACATTAAATTTAAGGTGTTTCTGCTTCTACTAAAAACATTTCAAAATTTTCAATCATGGGTTTTTCAAGAAAATGGCGTCCAAAAATGGCGCTTCGGCAGTTTTTCAACAATTCAGAGCCCCGTAGGCACGAAACTGCTCATCTTAGGTGAAAACTAAAATAAGATCCTTATAGAACTCGGTAATATCTATCATATGCAATAAAACTGTATGACTAATAGGACTAATGACTAATATGACTCAATATGACTAATAGGACCCGAGTTAAAAATTATAAAAAATTGGAAATTTCGGATTAAGTTTGACAACGTTGCAATCAGTTCCTAGGAAAAGTAGCTAATCAGCAGGTATGATTTTTAGGCATGATAAAATATAACAGACAAATATTATGCTTTTTATTTCATGCAAATGCGTAAACAAATCTCTGAAAAATTGATTTTCGAAAAGAACATTCATTCTTATATTTGATGCCAGTAGATGACCTTTGCAACTATTTTCAGTCTAACTCTGCATAGCTTTTTTGGGTGCGAGGGGATAAAAAATACAGGTCTCTTTATTTTGCATATACTTGTAAAAATAAAGTATCACAGAGATCTGAGACAGTTAATGGGCCAATATAGGGTTTACCTGGATGAATTGAAATGGAAGTGTTAAGAGTTTTCGAGAAATCATCTTTCCTGGACATCATCTTTCCCTATACTCTTCAATTCTGATCAAGATTGTTACTAAACGGAAGGTAATAGAAAATGAATACTCGGTTCAATCTATTGGCACTTTCCAAAATAATTTTATTTTTTTATAATTTGCCATATTTGTTCGTAGAATTAGCCTCAAATAACACTTCAGATTTTAGTGTATGTTGGGTTGCATACCACCAGGGTGTTTGGCCATACACTACATTGAAAGCTCAACAATATAAAAAATGTGTACAAAATACCTGGCAAATGTATAGTAGATAATATGATTCTGAGGTTGAAAAGGTCCCAGTACACAACGTATTTTATAATAACGTATTTGCTATATTTTAAACGTCGTTAAGAAGATATTTTCTACTCTTCCATTTTCAAAATTCTGTTTTCTGGACATCGTTGCAAAACTGCTGATTTGATAGCCTTAAAATTGCATTTGTCATTTTAAACTGAAGTTTTAGATCCAACGGAATCTGATCCCTACTTTGGTATCTGAGGATATTATCCTATCCCTTCCTTTCCATTAATTATATTCGCCCTCTCATTCTTTAATGAGAGGCTGAATTTTTACTTTCTGTTCATTCATTTTTTTTTTAATTTTAAGACTTGCGATGTTTAAGGCCATGCTTGTGTTTATCTCTAGAATATTCACTGACATTTTTGGGTTGAATTCTGTGTACAAGCAGACGAATCTGAAATTAAAACTTATATAAGAATAATAGAATAGTCGTTTAAATGAAAATGCACAATTGTCTCGGTGGCAATGCAAATTATGTGACCTGTGTGTTATAGAGTGACAGTGCGCCTTCTCTAACAGTAAATAACAACGTGCGATACGGCATGTGTGAAATAGCAGACCACATTTGTGTATGTATGAGGCTTGTGTAAAACTCACGGAATTGATTCTCCAAGATCAGCTTAACGTCCAGTTATGCAATTTTGTTAGAAGGAAAGTTCACCTCTTCAAACATTTGCATTGCTTAAATGGAGTGTACAGTGAGGCTTGTTTGGAGCAGCATACGGAGTGGAAGTAGTGCAGGGAATGAAACGAGAGAAAGAAGTCGCCATGTCGCAAACGTAAGTACTGGTACTCTTTCGAGAAAGGTTCTTGCTTGTTCTGCATAGAGTTCTGATCTGGACCATGTTATTTACATATATTCGATCTATTGAAGATATTCCTGAAGTAGAGACCAGGAAGTTGAGGCCACTGTTCAAGACTGGTTCCCACGAGGATTACCATGTATCTTCATGGAAAGTATTCATATTCTTGTGATGGGTTGTACATATGCATTAACCTGAGTATACAGTTCTTTCAAACATAGGCAGACGCTTAAAAGATTTTATTATTTTTTTGCAACCATGTATATTGTATACCAAACATACATAGGAATAAATTATCTGTGTACGTTTTATTTGAACAACCCTTATTGATAATTTAATAGCGGTTCCTTACGACTTGATTCCCGTTCCATCCTCTATACTAGTAACTATTTGTTCAATTTAAGTAAATATTGTATTGTTTGTTGCCCTTCTAAAGGCAATTAGCTTCGGGTATTAATTAATTACCACTAATATAAATTAACCAAGAGGGTAGTGTAGTGGATTTGTAACCGGGTGATCCACCGCTCAAATGTGAACAAAACTAAAAACAATAATGAAGTGTGTTTGGAGGACTAGAGTATCGCCGCGGTCGAGCATAACAGATGTCGCCCGCGGATCAACACCGTCAATGTGTGTTTATGATTGTAATTGTATATTATATATGTAAACATACATATGATTTAATATTAATGAACATTCTTTATCGTTCCATTCAGAAGAAACGAAGACTCATTACTTACTTAACCCTGGAGCAATGGAAGCTACCAGCTTGTAGAAAGTTTTGAAATGTATTTCAGTGACCCAAACGGCTGTGTAACTGAAATCAGAAGATCAGATGATCTAATAAACATACCTTTTCATATTGGACGGTAGCTTTTTATTAATATTCTTTGCTTTTCATTATATATTGGCAATTCCTGAGGTAGTAGAATACGCTTAAGGGATATTCCTATACAGTAGTAATTGCTCCTTGGATTGGAACTTATCTTTGATTATTTCTAAGTTCATTCAGCGTTTGCTTGGTTGGTGATGATCCCTTTCGTTGGAGGTTCCCATTATAGTTGAAACTTGTTTGAGCGGAAAATGGTCGTGGATAGGTTCTCGATGGTGGCCAGTATACTAAAGGCAGGCGAATAACTCATCGTTCAGCATTATACAGGGCGGTACAGACCGAGCCAGGACTTTGTAATTTTAAGTAATACGAGTTGTCCATACTTCGTATTCTTATATAAACTGTGCCCGAAACAGTGGATGGACACGCATACCGTTATAACTGATACTGACAGTTACATAAATGGTGCCCGGGACAGTAGATAGACCCACATACTGTTATAAATGGTGGACGGACCCAGGACTGTTATAAATATGCCCGAAACAGTAGATGGACGCAGGACTGGTATAAATGGTACCGAAACAGTGGACGAACTCAGGACTGTCATAAATGGTACCGACAGTTATATAAATGGTACCGACAGTTACATAAATGGTGCCGGGAAGGATGTACTTACCGTGCCTTTGTTAATGCGTAGTGAGTTATTAACTCATTGATTTACTCGTGATTGTGCTTTTAGTGAAGGTCACCGGATATTAGAATGAGTAGTGTTGACCTCATAGTGAGCTGTTGAGATCTATCATGCCGCGAGGAAAAGGGAAGAAAAAGAGGATGTCGGCAGAGAAGAACACTCCAGAAATAGAGGAATGTGTCGAGGCGGAGAGGACATACTGTTGCACTGATCCCGAAAAGGACCAGCCAATCATCCAGTGCAGGACGGATGGAGTCATATCGGTTGTGTCAATGTCTCTTATGAGGCATGGTTGTCACAGAGCCAGCTCGAAGAAGAGATGGAGGATAGTGACCAACTATGGGAATGCTTGAAGTGCATGCATAAAGGAAATGTTGCCCGCGCGAAGGAAACATGTTCTGAAGTGTCATCATCCACGTCAGATCTGTTGAAGCAAATGCTAGAGGTGACTAAACAAACGAATTAACAAATTGCTGATACGAATAAGCGCACCGATGAGAAGCTGGAACAAAACAATAAACAAATGCTAGAGCTGAGTAAATGCATCGACGAGAAGCTGGATCGAAACAATAAACTATTACTAGAATTGAGTAAATGCATCGACAAGAAAGTAAAAGAGACGGTGAAACTTACGCGTAATGTAGACAGTCAAGTCATGGCAAGGGTAGGAGAAATGTCAAGACATGTTGACAGTATCACTAGATGAGCTGGAAGGCTGCCATCAATCCCTCCAGAGAGGCGAGGAGATGACTAAGGACTCGTTGAAGGATGTAAAGGACGGAATGGGCGAACTCAAGAGTCGTCACGTGCAAGTATGAACTAAGCTTAATGGATGGTCTACGAAGAAATTAGTATTCGATCGGAACTAGGATATGCGAAGTGGAGGGTTACCAGTATCAAAGCCTGTACGGTAGGATCCTTTAACGCTGTGGCAGGTGGATGGCGCGCCCGGAGGCAAAGGCAGAAATGTAGATGTCCGTCTATATAATCCAGAGATTCCATGGCGACCAGCTGGTAGTCTGACGTTGTGTATGGAAAAAAGGTCCTTGGTGCCAGATAAAAGAGAACCTGTCAGTGAAACAGAAAGCGGATATTCTGAAGGCAATGATCATTCCAGTGCCACGTCAGTCAGCCCTAGTCCAGTCCAGGAGAAAAGGAAAACAAGGCATAGGGCGGAAGGAATTCTTAAGTCCCATGATATCCTGAGATCAGCCGAAGTAGGTTATGGAAAGCTCCCGAAAGAGGATGATAGAAGTCAAGTTGGTGAAGCGTGGCTAATAATAACACTGGAACCACTACAGACGCGAAAATTGGAAGTCAAGGCAAATACATACTCGGAGATTGGCTCGGGAAGAAGAAATTTCCTCTCAACAAGGTCAGGACGGTTTTCGATCGTGGAAAACAAACTCAATGTGAAAATATAAGAAAGCAAGATACGTTGAGTAACCGCCTGAAAGTTTTGAAAAAAAAACGCCTCCAACGAAGAGAAGATGTGTGTTGAAGTAGAAAAAGCAATCCAAGACATTGGGAAAGACCTCGAACTCAGGTTGCAAAAAGTTAAAAGTGAAACACTAAGAAGTACTGCAGATAGGGCAGAGTCTTGCAAGAAAGAAAGTTGCGAGATATCAATCAAGGGTACGATCCAGCACACAACCTGGCCAGAAGATAAATAGAACAATCGTAAGATTCTCGGGAAGCAAAAGAAGAAACCCTACGGAGCTAGGCCGAGTAGTCGTCCAAGAAGATGGATGATTCATGATGATTCGTCATTAGATAACCTTTAAATAAATCGTGATGAGTTCAAGACTAGAAAGTGTCAGCAGAGAATGAACCGCACACGATGGCCATCGGAGAATGTACCAGAACGCACTGAGAAAATGACAAGAGTAGTTCCTGTCTACACTGCTGAAGTAAGATCGCGTCGTGAACCAGAACGCCGAACATCAAGTGTTGAAGAGAATCGAAGGAAATATTATCCTCATGTTCAGGCGAGCGAAGGTAACAATACCCATAATGCTTGTACTTGCTACAAAGTGTGTCAAAGAACGTGAGTTGATTGTCCAGGATGTGGCTGTAGATTTGATTGATGTATGAATCAAAATTCTCTACAATGTTAGTTGAGAGTGAAGGATGAAGAGTGTATGGAACGTATGCTGATTCAATACTAACTACAATCCATCATATCTTCAGTGAATAGCTTGCAATGAAAGAAGTTTGTTTGCCTTCAGTGGTAGAAAAATCGAACGTTGATAGAGCAGTCCATATGGTGGAAGGGTCAGGTGCTGTGAAAAGGTTCAGCACATTCATTCGTATCGATAAAGTGACAAAAATTTAAAAAAAAATAAAACGGAGGTTTGCCCAGAAGTTTCTCCAGACTACGAAAGACCATGACACTATAAAATATCCTAGCCTGATTCCCGAAAGAGCGTGGAAGATAGCTGTTAACGAGCGCATCAATATAAACGGCATGAAGTGCGAGGACGAGGTCGGCAGTACGATGAAGATGTCCAGAAAGAGCCAAAGTGTCGAGAAGATTTTCGTGTAAAGGGTGAAGTGTGCGAAGTCGTGATGCTGTCGCTTTCCCCACCGAGAATATGGTCATCTGATTGACATGCTCCCAATTAGTTGTATTGATTGCCCCTATGCCTTATGCTCGAAGTTATGAGAGGCTGAAGTGTGTTGATAGCCCTGAAGTTCTAGTAATTGTTGTTAATCTTGAAAGTCACGTAAAAGCGAGAAGTCTGATGTCTGCAAGGTCAACGCTTAATGAAGACAGCCCAGGGTCAACTGGTTTTGGAGTTCGTCACAGGTATGTTGCTGAATTTTTGAAGAAGTAGCTCAAGTGTTCCACCCTTTAAGTAGTGCTAAGTTTAGAAGCCATTTAATTCACCAATGCTAGATATAGTTTTCTACAGTAGCAATTAGTAAAGAAAAGGAATGTGGTGCTATATTCCAACCATCGGATGGAGTGGAGTTGTAGTTGGAAGAATTAGGAAGAGATATTATGTGAATGTGAATTTTGATGTATAGAGTGAGTGGCAGAAGTATAATTTAAAGGAAGAAAATATACTCAATGCATAGCTGTTTTATTTTATATATATGTATAACCCATCTAGAAAGGAAATTTCCTAGTAGTGCTCAATAATAGTCCAGAAGTCATTTAGCGTTTTTATTATTCTTGATGATCTCGTAGATTTGAAATACGGACGAGGACTCTATTGATGACGTATGTCCAAGGTATCCCTTGTCGAGCGCCATATGTAACCGGGTGATCCACCGCTCAAATGTGGACAAAACAAAAAACAATAATGAAGTGTGTTTGGAGGACTAGAGTATCGCCGCGGTCGAGCATAACAGATGTCACCCGCGGATCAACACCGTCAATGTGTGTTTATGATTGTATTTGTATATTAGATATGTAAACATACATATAATTTAATATTAATGAACATTCTTTATCGTTCCATTCAGAAGAAACGAAGACTCATTACTTACTTAACGATTCTGGAGCAATGGAAGCTACCAGCTTGTAGAAAAATGTATTTCAGTGGCCCAAACGGCTGTGTAACTGAAATCAGACGATCAGATGATCTTATAAACATACCTTTTCATATTAGAAGGTAGCCTTTTTATTAATATTCTTTGCTTTTCATTATATATTGGCAATTCCTGAGGTAGTAGAATACCCTTACGGGATATTCCTATACAGTAGTAATTGCTCCTTGGATTGGAACTTATCTTTGATTATTTCTAAGTTCATTCAGCGTTTGCTTTAGTAGTGATGATCCCTTTCGTTGGAGGTTCCCATTATAGTTGAAACTTGTTTGAGCGGAAAATGGTCGTGGATAGGTTCTCGATGGTGGCCAGTATACTAAAGGCAGGCGAATAACTCATCGTTCAGCATTATACAGGGCGGTACAGACCGAGCCAGGACTTTGAAATTTTAAGTAATACGAGTTGTCCATACTTCGTATTCTTATATAAACTGTGCCCGAAACAGTGGATGGACCCGCATACCGTTATAAATGGTACTGACAGTTGCATAAATGGTGCCCGGGACAGTAGATGGACCCACATACTGTTATAAATGGTGGACGGACCCAGGACTGTTATAAATGTGCCAGAAACAATGGATGGACCCAGGACTGTTATAGATTGCATACAATGAAAAACCAAGTGTTTCTATTTTGCGGATTATTTTTTTATTGTTCCACCTATCAAAGCATATGTAATTAATTTATTTTACACAATAGTTTTGCGTATATCAGATTCATAAGAATGCTTCGCGCAGAGACCATACCGTTTCAGACAAAGAATACTTCCAGTGTTAATTATGATTGTTTTTGAATTTGATTGTGAGAACAGTCACTAATAGAAATGATTAAGTAAACAGCTTGAAATAAACTAAGTGGCAAATATGCCTTAAACTTACACGAACAATGCCATCCTTGGTGCAGCTCAAATGTTTGGTTGCAGTCTCAATCACTGTGTCTCGCTCTCTCTCTCTCTCTCTCTCTCTAGTTTTTTTTTTATTATTATTATTATTTTTTTAAGAATGGTGTTATATACTCAACTAGCCTGGTCCTGGGTCACGTAGAAATACACTTAGCAAGCTATATGCAAAGTCCGATTACCATTGTCTACGCAAATAATTATGATATGAAATCATATATAGTCCTTTGCGTCACACTGCGTCACACTTGCCAAGAGATATTTTAAATTTCACTAAATGCTCACAAAATTACTTTTGAATAGTTTTGCACTTAGGAAACGAATATATATTTTCAGAAGGTGACCTTTTGTATAATTTCCATCGGAGTTCTGTAATTTACTGATTTAAGAAGCGAAATTTTACAGTAAGATGAATTCAGTAAAAAAATGCATAAATTTCAACACTAATCAAAATTAAATGCATTAACACTTTGAAACTTTGTAGTATTTACTGGAAAAAATGTCCAGTATGTACTAGGTAGTAAAAACAAATTATACATAACTATTTAAGTAAATGCTTTTACTTATACTTTTTACTTGAAGTAAATACGAGATTTTTATGCATACGGCCCCATGCATTATGCAAAATTGTTTTAAATTTTGAGCGTTTTGTTCCTATTCAGTGCACTTGATGTGACTATTAATTTATGCATCTCAGTCAGATATCTGAGATCCAAGAATTGTTATGTTTAGAAATCTATTGGAATTCTACTCAAATCAAAATCTTTTCTAGATACGTTTTCCATTACCATGTTATCAAAACCTGAAAATAATTAAACCTATTATTATTCAATTAGGTAGTATATAATTACATGTTTGTGTAGAGAAAGTGATTCTAGGCTATTGCTTTCCTTAACATTTTAGTCCACTAAATTAAATAATCTTATTTTGGTAGCGATACATAGTTTTTTGTATTATACTGGTGAGTTCTTCATTTCAATGCCTACAGCTTACAGACTTAGATTTTAGAAGCAAGACCGTATACGGCGACAACTTGGAGTAATGCTTATTTTTAAAAGTGATCGATTGTATGCTATTAATATTTTTAAATATAATTGTCATGAACTGAGTGGTAAGATCAGCACATCTTAAAGAAAGAATAGAATTGTCTTCATACAACATTTTTAGATTGATATTGATGGTTTACTGAAAGATTGGTTTTGTGTCTTATGTTCTGATATTTTCTCTGTTAGTTAAGTCTAATTATACGCCAACTGGTCGAGGAAGATGTTTATCTTTATTATACTAAATACGCAAATTACGATAAAGTATAACTTTAATATTATTTCCACAATTTACAGGAACGTTCTGTAGCCCAGACGCAGAATGTGGTGAAACTACTATGGGTATTGCGACACTATTATACTAATGGCGTCAAGGAAATCTCAGAGATGTTCTTATATTGAATATAAGACTTGACAGAGATGAATCGAAAATGTTCCTCGAAGGAAAGGAATGGCAGCTGATAGACTGTGCAGCAAAAGATGACAGATAGAGATGCAGGCAAAAACAAAACGCAAAGGGGGGAAAAAAACTAAAAATGTATCATGATGTGGGAGGAGACACATGTACACACACATACAATTATATATAAATGGTCAGGAATTCAATCGGCTGAAGCAACCGTCTTCCAAACATTCCACATATTCATCCCGTTTCACCCTGTCGTTTTCAGATGCCATATGCGGAGTTCTTTGTCACACAAATGTACACATGGATATTTAGCTTCTTAGTATTTCCTCTTTGCGCCTCCATGTGCATTACTGCTGTATTGGGTATATCACCAGAACGTTATCATATGTGTGTGTGTAGTGAAAAAACATCTCCCTGTTGTGTCATCTCTTTTATTGCTTAAGATTTTATAGATTTTTCGTTCTTGTCAGCCTCAAAACATCGCTTCCCATGTGTGGATTTACACATTGAACTTTGAATTGGCATAATTGCCTGAGTTAACTGATATTTTTCAACAAAGAAACAAAATTCCTTTGTCTTACTTAGAGCCAGATATTAAATCATGGATTCTCATTAAAAATTGCTGCCTCAATTGTATTTGAGGAAATCGATAAAGTTAAGTC
>JAGDQP010016663.1:0-32434 GCA_022664845.1 Lepisma saccharinum
TGTTCAATTTGATATACCTTTTTAACCTGTATAGACTGATATTCTTATTAAGTTCAAATCACACACACAAACATTCATGCCCGAGGCGTACCACTAAGTAGGAACACTCCCGAGATGATAATCTGGCACAAGAACAATTTTGTGCGGATTCGATGGCCCACTAACCAAAAAGGCATCATACAAATGTTTACGCCCCGCACTCAAAATTTGAGGATGAAAATAGTAAAAAGGTTGAAAGTCATCACCATCTACGACGTCATAGTGACAGACTCCGACGCCATCCTCTGTAAATACAGCGACCAAACCACTATTTCCAGGTAGTAGCTTGGTGCAGCGGTATGATGTTGGGCCACTAAATAGAAACCCGATTTCGAATCCCGGTGGGGGCAAGATTTTTCTTCTTTTTTCTTTCAAAATATAATTTTATATGTTCATATTATTAATAATTGCTTTGGCATACAAATAGAGGCTACTGAAAGCTAGGATATATATAAATAAGCCAGGTCTGGCCCACGAGGTGTGCAAGGGGACTCGGTGCGTCTGAAGGGAGCTGGGAGACTTGAGCATCGGGAGGCGCAAGCACCGGTTAGCGGTGGGCATACACAATGTAGCACTTTTGTGTTCGGGTTTTGTAAATTCAATTTTCAAATTTTCTAACGTGCTCAGAGAATGTCCTATATACAATTTGTATCTTCATCATCTGGGTTTTCTTTTCCATATTGCGTATCGAAGTAACAATCTTCATCACACAACGATTTAGATCAGAAAACATCATCCTGGAATTTTCAGAATCTGATTTTTGTCTTGTGAATTCTAAAGTTCCTTGTTTTCTTTTCCATTTTTTTAAATGTTCAACTCTTTGCTTAACTTAACTAAAATATAATGTCTCTTTGCATTTACTAGATTCCTGCTTTTCCAAGGAAGCCACAATTGTTTCTTAGGATGGGTTATCCGTTATAACAGTAGCACTTCCCCGATTTCTAAGTCGATTGCACAGGAACTGCTGAAATATTAAAAGGGCTTACTAGGTTTGAAATTCCAAGTACTGTGGTCTAAGAGAAGGAAACTCATAAGATGAAGATGTAGGTAGGCAAGGTAGCCCGTATTTAGATCATTGATAGGGGTTGCTTCGTGACACAACAGAAGTCAATACGCAAAATTATTTATTCTTTGTTTTATACTGACTACGAGTGCTGTCTCTGAGGAATACAACTTACCTTATAAAACATTTCATGCTTGGTTTTATTGTGTTTACAAAGTTGTAACAGAAATGCCTGATAAAACTTTCCCACTGTAGAAAACAAGCATAACATACAAATAAATCAACCACATCCAACTCTTTGTCGCTAACTGAATTCCGCCACCACCTTCGTCCTTAGGGAACTGCTTCACACTTTTGTCATCAGTCAGCAGTACTACACAAGCATATACAAGTCGAAAACATCTACTAGCCCGTATTTTTACCATAGCCCATATTTGGACCTTCTACATTATTTTTAATAAACTACTATAAATTTATGTAGGGTTAAAAAGGCGGATGATATAGAGACCGAGATACACAGTTATAATTCGAGACGAGATCTAGACTCAGACCATCGAAACTCAATCGAATCGAAATGGAGACTTGCCACTCGAGAATCTCGTCTCGATCGAGACTATCTCCTATACTGTGAATAAGAACATCGAAATTTCTCTTGGGCAAAATACATATCGTTGCTTGGTTACGTGTAAGATACAAATGTATTTTTGTCTTCCCTATTCTAAATGTGCTTGTAATTATCATAATTATAAAACTTAAATGTAAATTACACCCTAAATTTATTAATGAAATACCATAATAACACTTAACAAAAGGAAATGCAAAGTAATGGAAACGAGAAAATATTCAGTAGGCCCTACGGTAGAACCCCGTTAATCCATCACCTATGGGACAGAGGGCATGGTCGTAACGCTAGAAAGGTCGGATTATTGAAGGACTTTTAACAAGCACTGTACATTATTACTTTTACTGTTTATATCTTTTTACGTCTCATTTTAAAATGTAATACAGTACGTAGTTTAAAAACATTTTGAATAGAATTACTGCTTTGAATTTTATTACAAATCACTTACACCCTATATATTTTTTGTAAATTCAACAATAAAGTATTGTTAGTTCGCGTATTGAAAGCTGTTGAGAACAACCATAAGAGCAGTGTTAAATTAACAAAACATTCTTAACAATAGACGTTTTGTAAATGTAATTCCAAAATAATCACATTTTATGGTTCATGTTAAGAATGTTTTGTTAATTTAACACTGCTCTTATGGTTGTTCTCAACAGCTTTCAATACGCGAACTAACAATACTTTATTGTTGAATTTACAATAAATCCACCCGAAATGTAGTAGCGTTATTCCTATTGGTATTTTAGTTTTACAACAATTTGTCTTTATATTACTAGCATTTTCCAGTGATAATATTATCACCGCAAATCAATAAAAAACACTCCCGCTGAGGGAGGGAGACTGAAGTCCGCCTCACGAGCTGATAGGCTTGAAATGCATGCCTTCTAAAAGTGTTTAGTTATGGACGAGTCCCTCTGTTATTACTTGTAACATACGACTCACACTAATATCTGCAAAGAATAAATATTCATGTGGCATTCTTTCCAAAATTCTTGCAAATTCGTTAAACATATGTCAATGTATAAAAAGAAGAATCATACGTTTAATTCGACAAAGTGTAGCCCGATTGTATAAAAACAATAAACCTACAGTGTCCATGTTTTCTTTCTTTTCAAAGCAGTGCCATCTGTCGAGTAATGACCACAACTATAAACAGTACTAATACACATTTTCACAACGTTAATAGTAACTGTGTAAATTTCTTCACAAATTTAAATATTAATGTTATTATATTAATCAACATCTGGATCATAAGAATTATCATGAAGAACTCATCATAAATGTCAAAGTACGTGCGTTTGCAGTAACTTTTCATTTTTTCTGTTGTTGTGGCGATAAATATGGCGAAATAATGTTCTTTGCCATCCCGTAACAAGAAGTATGGTAAAAGTGTGCGTATGCACAAGACATTAGTCTTTGAATATGCTTAAATCAACAATCATTTATTGTTAGTTCCACGCTAACAAATAAGTATTGTTAATAATATGGTTAAAAATATGGTAAATTTAAAAATAGTCACTTAACAATGCTGAATCAACATTTATTGTAACTGCCGACACGTCACAAATCGTAAATATTACTATATTTTTCGTTACGACAACGATAATTTGCTTAACAATACTCGTATTGTACCTGTAGCGCTATCAGTGACTGGAAGACAGTGTTGCCAGCTTATGAAAATAAGTTTGTGTACATGGCAACGCAATCAACATTTTGAATGAGTCACAACGGTTTACTCATTCCTTTCTATGCTTATGCATACATATTCCAGTACACTGTTGCTAACTCGTGATATTGACGGCAAATGAAATTAATTCTCTTTATGATTTCGTTGTAGTATTCTGTCCGAAAGTAGCACTGTGAGTAGAAAGTTTTTGGCCGAAGTAAGCGGAAGGTGGTTTGAAATGCCCCTCCCTCTTGTGAAAAAGACGTCTTAAGGACGGAACCTATTGTTTAAAGTGAATTCCGAACTACTACTTCCAATGTTTCTCTACCGAAATTGAATCAGGGACCCCTTGATATTGGGCGACGAACGAAACCACGTACCCACAATCTACAAGGCAACCAAAAAAGTTATTTCGTTTTTGACGTCGAATGAGAAGACGTGATCACTGATGCGGAAGTAAGTGCCTCAGGCAGTCTCTATCTCTTCACGCTACAAGACAACCACCCAGAAGTCCCACACTCACTTTGAATCTGGTACCATATTATGTTTGATAGTTTGTTGTTGTTCTTGACTATGATATCTTACTTACCTTCTGTACATGTGGTAAATATAATATTTGTTTCCAATACTTTTGGAAATTTTGTCTGACAATATAAATATTATGTTCTGGCAACTCTGAGATATTTAAAAAAATGTTAGCAGATGTCTGCCAAGATCACCGAGGTTGCTTTACATACCATAGCAAACTCGGTGTGTGTCAAAGATGCCAAAATACCATAAATAAATTCCAATTGATTTTTAACCGTAAAGGTCCGAAAAAAAGTCTTCGGGGTCCGGATCCGAACCGGAGTCCTCCACTTGAAGACCCTTGAACTAGGGGAAACAAATATTTACTTCACGAAATAATTTTGAAACAATTTTACAATGATAAAATATAACTCTGAAGTTGTAACCGAAAATATTAATTTTTGAACTTAATAAACTACTTCCATAGTTATATGTTCGAACAGACTTATTTTAAAATATCACTTCCGAATTTCTGCATTTTCTCTAATTACTATCTGGTCTTTTTCCTTCAAATATAATTATATAATTTACTTTTTGCGTTGTTCTCTTTCTTGACGGGAAGAGACATTGTTACAGAGTTACGATTGTGTTTTACAGGCAGGCCTCGAATCGATTCTTAATTGTTCTTTGGGTGACAATGTTTGGTTACAGGCTACTCTGCCCGTTCGGTCAGATGGACATGGCATTCGTCGGGCCATGGATTTGGCGGTTCCGTCCTTAGCGTCTTTCCATGGATCTCGTCTCGTTGAGTCTATCCTTCCATTGGGCCTCTGCCTCGACCCGGACGTCTCTATTCAGGATTGTTAAGCAAAATGGTCTACGTTAAATGGGTTAAATTCTCCTCTTTTTGATGCCAATAGCTCTCAGTCTTCTTGGGACGATCCTATCATCAAACGTACACAATCGCAGTTACTTCAATCCGTTACTTGTCTTGAAGATAAAACCAGGCTACTAGCAGCGTATTCACCTGAGTTCGGTGCTTGGCTCCAAGCTTTGCCTTCTCCTCCTCTTGGTCCACATGTTTCGAATGAAAGCTTCCGTGTTGCTGTTGCCCTGCGTTTAGGAGCAGACGTCTGCGTACCTCACCGTTGTCCAGCTTGTGGAGCATTCGTGGATCAACGGGGCCTTCACGGTCTCTCTTGTGTAAAGAGTGGTGGTAGACACATGCGTCATTCTAGTGTCAATGATGTTATTCTCAGAGCACTCGTTTCTGCTAATGTACAATCGGTGCGTGAACCATCTGGCTGTAGTCGCTCCAACGGTAAGAGGCCTGATGAAATGACACTAGTTCCATGGAAAAGAGGAAGACCTCTTTTATGGGATTTCACCTGCGCCGATACTTTCGCCATTTCAAATGTTACTCATTCTTCTTTGAAAGCGGGTGGTGCAACTACTCGTAGAGAGAT
Source organism: Lepisma saccharinum (assembly GCA_022664845.1). Lineage (NCBI taxonomy): Eukaryota > Metazoa > Arthropoda > Insecta > Zygentoma > Lepismatidae > Lepisma > Lepisma saccharinum. Next base: position 5,307 of record JAGDQP010016663.1, read on the forward strand.
CGATAAAAACAGGAAATATTCTAATCCACGTGATAAGTTTATCTTTTTTTGTTATCGCAGTCGAAACAAGTGGTACTTGGAGCACGGAAGGCCTTAATTTTATTAGAGGTTGGTCGTCGAAAACATCGTTTCTGGTGATGCCCGAGCGGCCACCTTCCTAATCCAGCGTCTCAGTATTGCAGTTCAGCGAGTGAATGTATCATCAATTCCTGGTACGTTGCCTCCTGGAAAGGCATTAGATGAGATTTTCTTCCTTTTTTAAAGAACATTATTAATATTAGTAATTACTACAGATTTCGAAGTTTATGGAAAAGTTCAAGGTGTTTTCATCAGAAAGCATACCCAGAACAAAGGAACGGAATTGGGGCTTAAAGGATGGTGCATGAATACTTCGCGAGGGACAGTTCTTGGTAAAATGGAAGGAGAGTAAAGCCGCAGCCACCGTATTAAGCAAATCAGTTGCTAGTGCGTAGGTTTAAACACAGGTATTCTATTTCTGAAAGTGGTGGTTTAATCACTTTTATTTTTATCACGGTGCTTTTAAAATTGCCATTGCGCGCGCTATCATACAGAAGTATGTGTTTCATTTTCTCAATAGAAAATCATCCAGAGAAGCTAGTGCGCGCGCCTAGGCTAAGTTACGAAGAGCGGTAAATCCAAAGCATGTCCAACAAAGTATTAACGTATGAAGTGAATATATAGTTTTCCTTCATATTTTAAATGTGAATTTTCACTTAAAAAAAAAAATATATATTAACTTTCATCTCCATTTTGCACATCTCGGAATATCAGCATGAGCTTTTATTTATTCAGGAAAAGTTGATCTTGCAAATAGTATGTTTGAGGCCCGAAAAAAGACTAAATTGCTGTTATTAGGAAAACTGCATTTAAAGTATCACATATAATACCCATATTTATACAACTCCCAAATATTATGCAGATAATATTTAATACGCTGGTACCGGTAACTAGCAATTTACGATCTGTGACACTTTGCAGCAGTGTTCGATTTGTTATAAATCACGAAGGGTCCTAGATTAGTAGTTAATGATTAGTTCAACCATAAAGTAAATACTACCTATTGGGTAGAAAACTAGAAATACGAAGATTTTATCCCTGGTTGGGATGATATTCGGAATCAACAACCGGGGATCAAATTATCACGCACCAGGGAAAATATCCGGCATCCGTCGCGGTAAATCGAACACTGCTTTGCAGTTTCTAGGACGTCTGTATTCTGTAGGGCATCAGTACACAATTACTTCAGTAAGAGTATTCCTAGACCTACACGAAAAAAGTAACGTGTAGTCAGGTATTCTGATAGGATTTTTATTTCGGGGGGTTATTAAAGTGGAAGGGTGTGAGTAAGTTATGCAGAGAGTCTATCGATTGTTAACCGTAAAAAAATTTAGTCTGAGTACGTATGCTAGACAATTTAGGGAAGGGGGGCAGGGTGACAGTCCTGCTGGGCAGTATGGCAGAGTCCAGCGCAAAGCGAAGCCCAGCGATACTGTGTGAAATCCATATATTTAAGTGGTGGCGCGCACACGAACTGAGCAAAATGAAGCGAATACATAAATATATAGGTTTAGTACGACATCGCTTTGCTTTGATTCGCTTCCCTTCAATTTTCTTTTCTGCTGTGCAACTCCCTAATAAAACATTTAGTCTTGTAGGAAAATGTGTGTTCTTAGTATGATCTACCCTCTAATGTACTGATTTCTTGGTAGCATTTGATATAGTTACTTAAGAATAATAATACAGCATTTGAACTATTACTTTCTTCGTTAACAATAGAACACAGAAACTGCGTACGGCTTTAGTATTATAGCTGGTCTATCTCTGACTATGTTCTTCCAACAGTATTTGCGGGTATGAAGACGATAAATAAAAGTACTAAATCATCAAAACATTACCAATCCTTGACCTTGACGTAAGAAAAATATCTTTGATCTTTCGAGACACAACTTGGGGCACACATCCATTTGAAAGAAATACTGCAGCATCATGATTAAACGTACAGATCTATGGAGAAAGTACTGAATAACGTGATGTCATGTTTTCCCAGCAATTTGTAGCTGAAATATGATTGCCAATGCAGTATTAAATAATAGTGTCTTGAACAAATTTTATTTCTTATCATGTGTCAACGCGTTCTCCGTTATTTATGTACTGTACACTGTAAAAAATATGTACACTTACTTTACACATTGTGTACGCTGTACAATTCTGATTATCTCTTAATTTTCTGTTCAACAAGTGTATGTAACTGAATTTTCAACACATTTTGAACCCCTTTAGATCTTCACGCTAAACTCCTCGTGTTCCCATTTTGTAGACAGATTTTGTGCACGCCAGTCTTCTCCATAGATGTTGAGGTTTAATGCAAAGTTTAAAACAAATGTGTCTTTATGAGTTGAAGTATATTAATAGGTGGTTCTGGTAACATAGAAAAGAATAAATAAGTTTGCGGTTCTCGGATAGAACCTGGTTCGTCTCGGGAACACTCTCTGCCCTGAACAACTGAGATACCAGAAGTATATAAACTTTTTGTGTTTTGCATTGACGAAGTTTGGTGCAAAAGTGCAAAACAGGTATAATTTTCAGATGTCAAAACGAGGTATTTTTGTTACTATGGATAAAAATTCGACTAAAAATTGCATTGTTTTATATTTGTGAAGGGCTACACTTTTGAAACAACACTCATAGTTCTGAGAGAGTGTATTAGATGAGAGCTACTTACGAAATATTTTAGGTACGTCTACTACAGACGGAATTTCTGTGCACTCTTGCGAGCAAAAATACATTGTTCATTGTGTTCTGGAAACCTAGGTGAGCTTAGACTGAAGAAGCTACAGAGTTGTAACCCCGTAAAATAATAATTGATGATGATGGGTTGAACCTTAATGATAGAACGTCCAAGCGTCCTACCGGAAGGACATTGCGTTCTATCAAATTAAGTCACTCTTGACCCACGCCAAATGGATGATGGTGAGATAATTGGAGGAATGAAGAAAGTGGGAGGAAACGACAGACCTTGAGAAAAACAACACACGGTATTTGTTCACCACAAAGTCCACATGACTCGAACCGGGTACCACGCACTAGAGTAGAGCTCTGCCACTGAGCCACCACGGCCCTATGATGATGGGTGCTCTGCCAAAAAACAGATCCTGATCCGAAGGTGACCGACAATAGTTTGCCATTGCCTTTCATCGGATGAAAATGATGTCCTGATGACGATAGGCCCTACCTACGTTTTAAAGTCGGCTCCGAACCACTTGTGTCCCTACCGGAAATCGAACCCGAGACCCTTTAATTATAAGGCAGCGAGTGTTACCACTCATCCACAGTAGAAAAAGAAATTTACTTAAAACGTGCTCCCCTTCCCTAGAGACCCGGGTTCTGTTGCTAAACCAATTCCAGCACCACCTGATTTCAATTTAATTCAATTGAATTTCAATTTAATTTTTAAGCCCTTTAGGCAACTTTAGCTCAAGACCGAATGGATGGATGATGATCGTTGAATTGGTGGAATGAAGAAAGTGAGAGGAAACGGGAGAACCTGATTAAACTCACGCACACGGTGTTTGTCCATCACAAAGTTTATATGCCACGAGCAGGGATCGACCAGACGATCCTAAGCACCGGAGTTGAGCGTTCTACCACTGAGCCACCGCGGTCCCTAGTCTATCTCATATCGGTTTATATGTTGTTGAAACAAACAGACAGAAAATAACATAATCTTCGTTAAAGAATTGCTTAACAACTGATTATTGTGTTTTGAACCCGATTTTTTTCGATTATTGGGTATCCAATCCACTCTCGTCCTACACTTTGTTTTTAGATATAGGACTAAACAGACAATTGAGGCGTAACCGCGAAAACAGGGATAAACGTCTATGTTGCATGCGTATTTGTAACATAGACTTTTTTGTTCGCGGTTATACTTTAACTCGTACGAAAACTGGAAGAAAAAGAAGAAGGAAAAGGCATATTTCAGTTGCAATGTGCATTTAACAACAGTGAAGTTGACCTTGACGAGTTGCGATTATTTCAAGGACACTTTTCACATGCGCTTTACAAGTATATCATAATAGAGTTTTGCTCATTTCTATGGTTTGCACCACTGAGTACCAGCTGTAGCAAGTGGGCTGGCCGCATACACACAGACTGTAACGTACGTGATGTACAGGACGGGAGAAGCGGAAGGATGTTACTGTAGGTTGGGTTGATTGTGCTTGTGTGGATCAATTGTACAATAAACGTGACTGAAAGGCGAAGCACAAAGTTCATAGTATTGTGTGTGGAAGCTTGTTCAGTTTAAACAGTGAGACAAAAATGGCTACGCTAGGTTCAGAGTTGACGACAGAAGAAAATAAAATACGGATACGACGATGTAGGAGCGTCACCCGTGCAGAAGAGATACAATTACACGAAGCTCGACTCAGAAAATCCCAGCCCGACAAACCGTAAGTTTTTTGAAAATTGTTTTAGCATTCATTTGTATGAGTGACGTATTTCTGATGTTTAAGTCTACTTTTTCGTTACCCCTATAGGTGTGTTGATCTAATTTGTCGAACATTACGTAATTTTGTATTCCGTGCCATCACCGAAAGTCACATGAGTTACAGGGAACGAATGAGTTCGTTTGGGTGTGTGGTTGAGGTAAACAAAACGTGTTTCTTGCGCTTTTAAAACTGTAAATTCAATATTATGAATGAAGGCGTGTAAGCATCGTAATAGGATAGTTTGACGTTCTTTAATACAGTGTAAAGAAAATTACAAGGTCTAGTAATAAACTGTTTTAATCAAAGATAAATAGGTGGCATGGGCGGATTTGTGGGGGAGCATTGCTCCGTCATGTCATTTCAGAATGACTTTAAATGTTTCATTCTAAACCATAGCGTTTAAAGTAATCCCCCCACAGGGACTCACTCGTGCCCCCCCTCCCAGGGTATCTCCTAAATCCGCACTTTTCGGAAAGCGGGTGTTCAGCAACAGCGTTGTTTGAGTTTGTATTGTATTAGGGGGCGTGTACAACATGACCGGGTGAGATGGCTCAACGAAAGCATGCTTTCCGCGTGAGCAGGTGGATTCTGAAAATGAGTCGCTAGTGTCGTTCAGATAAATGATAATTCTAGCAAATAGAGGAATTTCATCACAGTCGTCTGCAAAGATGGTTGAAAGGGTCTGTATCCCCTGGAAATTAAGATATTTCCAAAGTGAAAGGAACTTTCGTGAAATTGCCAGTAAGAAAGTTGTGTTTTTGTCTTGTGTTAAGTAAAACAGTTTGAAAGTTATACCTAAGTTATCTCACTTTCGCCTGTCGCAATAATACGTGTGCATTGCAACTCTCAATCGTGTGATTTATTTTTATTTATTTTTTGACAAGTACACTGCTGAAAGTGAAAGCATTTCGTAGTACTGCTGCACGGTATGCGTGTAAACGAAGCGGATTTAAACAGAAGTTTGTTTTCGAAGGTTGTCAATGATTTTGCTGACTTTCCTTCATATCTGTTCACTCACAAGAAATAACAAGTATCTTTCCCATCCCTATCTCACTGCATACAAGTTAGTTTGTAACCTCGCTTGTTGTCACAAATTATGATAATACTATGATGGAGTTACTATCGTTGCATCTGGTTGAATTCCTTAGCAACGAGTGCTTTCATTAAGCAAGGATTCGACCTGCAAACTTCCAAGAACAGAGGGATTTGTTTCCTGTGCATTTATATATTTATTCCGTGTAATTATTTTTTGTTACTTTTGCGAAGAGTAGGATGTGGATTTAGAAGAAATAGATCCACGTTGGACCTGATTTTCGCCTTGAGACAAATTTTGGAGAAGAAATGGGACGGTTCACCAGCTATTCATTGATTTTTAAGAAAGCATATGATTCTATCAAAAGGGAAAAGTTATACAGTATCCTCATACGATGTGGAATTCCGAAAAAAATGGTTCAACTAGTGACGATGTGTCTCAGCGACCCCATAAGCAGAGTACGGATAGCTTCAAGATTTGCAACGGATTGAAACAAGGCGATGCCTTGTCACCACTACTGTTTACCTTTGCGCAAGAATATGCGATTTTAAAAAAAAATTAAAGAGGACCAAAAGGGACTATCATTGAATGGTTTGAGTCAACTGTTCGTATACGCTGATGATGTAGATTTAATAGGGGACGATATGGATACACTACAAAGCAACACCGATGTCTTAGTAGAAGCGTGCGATGAGATAGGTCTACAGGTAAATATAGATAAAACAAACATAGATAAGCCGAAATACAGGGAACGAAGGAAATAAAAACATAAGAATTAGGGATGAGGTCATAGAGAAACTAAACAAATTTAAATACTTGGGAGCATACGTAACAAGCAAAAATAAGGTTACGGAAGAAATAAAAAGTCGCTTAGTATCGGGGAACGCATGTTTCTATTCAGTGCAAGAACTTCTAATATCGCGATTAATATCAAGATATTGAAATTGAAAATATACAGAACGGTTATTCTGCCGGTAATACTTTACGGTTGCGAAAGTTGGAGTACGACCCTAGCAGATGAACATAAATTACGTGTGTTTAAAGTTATGAGAAAGATATACGGGCCGAAACGGGACAAGATGACTGGAGAGTGTAGGAGACTGCGTAATGAAGAACTCCACGGACTGTACGATTCACCAGACGTAAAATAATGAAATCGCGACTATTAAGGTGGGCAGGCCATGTAGCTTGGATTGGGGGGGGGGGGAAACGAAGGTTATATTCTATCCTGGTTGAAAGGCCGGATGGAAGGAGACCGTTGGGAAGACCGAGACGTCGTTGGCAGGACAATATTAGAAGAGATCTTCGAGAAGTAGGTGTTTGTGATGAAAACTGGCTTGATATTGCCCAGGATAGAATCCAATGGCGAACGTTTGTTACTGCTGCGATGAACTTGCGAGTTCCATAAGCCATAGAGTAAGTTAGGATGCATTTTCATGAATACATACCGGAACGTTTAAAGCAGAGCTTGGATAGGCCAGGTAATCCGTACAAGAAGCTCGGAAAAGTTTAATAAAACCAAGTTAGGCCTAGGCCACTCTTTGAAAAGACAATCTCTTCTCTTTTCGTTTCAAAGACTCGGGCGTGTTTTCATGAAATTCACAACAAAATGAACGAATGAAGGAATTGTTTTTTCTCAACTATAGTTATGCAAGCTCATGGCAATCGCTGTAGCACCGAGCGACCGTAGCTCAGTTGGTAATGCTTTGGCTTAGCAATTGGAAGGTCCTAGGTAGTGTTGTCATGAGACGATACTTCGGTTGTCTCTTAAAATATTGCAGCATATTTTGCCACCCAAAAGTAAAATGTAGGAGATTGCACCATGCTGATTCAAGATACAACAAAGTTATTACTCAGACTGCACAAGACAAGGATGTGCGGCGATGGCTTAGTTTTAGAGCACTCACCTCAGGTGTGTGTTGTTGTTGGTTCGATAATGGTTAATACCATTTGGGCTTCGTGGTGGACAAATATCGAGTGTGTATATGTTCTCTGGGTAGACCCGTATCCTCCCACTTTCTTCATTCCATTAATTCTCCCATCATCCATTCGGCCTGAGCCAAAGTTACCTAAAGGCCTTAAAAATAAGTTCAAATAAAAACAGTTCTTTTCGAATTTCGGAAAAGTGTAGAATTTACTTACGCGTCGGTTAAATTTATTTCCTGCATTCGAAGTAGATGCAGACGTTGAACAAGGAGGTTGATTGTCCTGTTTCTGAATCACTTGAAAAAGTCACCCGAATCTTACTCCGCAATTGACTTCTCTCTACTTTTTTTTTTTTTTTTTTTTTTTTTTTCTTTGTCGACTCCAGTGATGCTAGTTTTCTAAATAGAAGTTTCCCGTCAGAAGGCTTAAAATTGCCTGTTCAGAGCCGGAATTTCCCGCAACTACAGTATATATAAAAGTTATCGGCTAATTTTAAAACTAAGAATTATTATTACTTACCGGAATAGCATTCAGTGATGATTGAATTTTCACCTCAATAGTCTTCATTTTTCAAAACTCATAATTAATATATATGTTTACAATGAAAGTTCACTTTAAGAAAACGCACCATTGTGTTCCGAGAAAAATTCACTCAATTTTTATGTTCCAGCACTTTGTTTTCTTTATAATAAAGCATCTATTTTACTTTCGCCTGGTGTTTCACCCCTTTCGACAACTTTGTAATTCGCTTTTATCGCATAATAACTCCACGTTGCAGGTTTGGTGTCGGAACCTGGTACGCTCGGCAACCACGTATTAAAATTTTTATCTTCGAGCCACTTCATGTTGAACCTTTTCGATTTGTTCGCTTTTTAGTACCTAAAGAGCTCATAATTAAAAGTAATCTATGAAGAATGTACTGCCTAACAAACTTGTAAAATTCGCTCTAACAGCAGCCATAAACGCACACAAACACCCGAATTCAGAAAGAGATATGAGACTGCACCTTACTAGGCTCACAAACAGTGCTGAGTCAAAATAAAGTGTCCTGGCATCTTGATTATTTAAAGGAACGCAGTTTGAATTCTATTGCACTTCAGACCAAGCGGCTCTAGTTAGGATCATAGTCGTTGGTTTACCAAAGTCACCCTTGTCTCTGCATCAGTGTATATATACACACCTCTGAGCTCCTGCGTAGCCTAGTCGGTATCGTGAGGACAATTGGGGAGCTGCTGTGAATAAAATACAGTGGTGATCACAGTGAGATCTTCGACTCTCCTCTCCCAACCCGTCTGGCCAGCATGGGAGCAGTAGACCAATCTCATCCAGTAGTGGATTGAATATGGCTGTGATTTATTATATATGTATATATAATATATATACACCTCTATTTATTTTAGCGGCGTTTCGTTATTTGCCACACAGCACCTCAGTTCCTGAGTTTTATTAAAGCAAGATATTCTTTAGGGCTATTTGAAAGTACTTCCATGGAGCAACAACCTCCATAGAAGTCAGCCTTGGTACCTGCTTAAATGCAGTACAGTACAAATATCAAATATGTTTCAAAACTGAGTATGAATGCACAAAGGACCCGAAATAGCATTGTCTGGTTTGTCCTCATCCAACATATGTGAGCATTTTTCGTGGCTCATCATAAAACACTCACTTGCCTTGCAATTTCCGTCCTCACCCACTCCATTTTCAGAAGAACAACCTGTCCTCACTCCTCTGTACTTTCATTGCTACACGTGCAGGGAGGGTGGGGGGTGAACAATAAGATCATGGTTTGAGGCGTGTGTCTTTCCAAAAAATGTGAAAGGACGAAAAGGAGAGAAGCAAAGAAAGTGTGTGTGTGAAGGAGACAGAGAAAGGAATTCTCCATCTAAAATTTTAGCACCTTCCCAAATTTCACGTTTTTTTGCCACATTTAGCAAAAATGTCCCTCTTTCCCGTAAGACCATAGAATTTCCCATAAAACGGGAAATTTCCCGCCAACTGGTTTCACTGGTCGACTCGTGTTTTTCTCCTTCGAAAGAAGGAACAAAGCACATCTTCCTTACCAACACGACCACAATCTTTCAAGAACTGTTGCCTAGTTTCGACTGAACCAGTACTGAATTACTAAGAGACGAATATTTTTCAATACTGTCGGTACAGTCCGAATGCAAGCCTTCCCCCACTGCTTCCGAAATACTTCTTTTACAGTCTCTGGCGCCAGTTCAACAAATAGGGAGGCCTATGTGACTCTTTCCGATTAAAAAAAAAAAAGTCTTAGGTTCGAATAACATAATAAAGCAATAAAAAAAAACAACTAAATTTTATTATAAAACCCAGTATCCTTTCAAAACTCTGTACCGAAAAAGGCTGAAACGTTTCTGTCTTTGCTCGGAACGAGAAAGACCATGACACAATGGTTAATTACTGAAACTGCCATTGAGAACTTGTAGAGTGTGCTTCTGTAACATAGGTATCTCGATCAATGCTTTAACATTGTACTTGAATCTGGGGAACTATCACAAAATAAAATTATTATGCTTGAATTTATTGGAAAATGAGAATTAAAGCTGTTTGTAAGAATCATTAAAAAATAACTTTAGGTATTCCTTGTTGTTTGCAGGATAGCCCTAATTTGAAATAATAAACGCTGGTGTAGATTTCTAAGGCAGGTATTTTATTCAGAGTTAATAAATTTTTAAACAAATTAAATAACTGTTTGGATTTTCGAGACACGAGACATTTCACGAGATGAGAAAAGTAGTCTGTCTCGTCTCGTGGCAACACTAGTCCTAGGAACGATCCCAGGACCACCCATCCTGCCTGATTATTCCAAGGTTTTCCTCAGTCATAACAGGCAAATGCCTGCTAGCTAGGCCCTGATCGATTACCATCGAATAACAATTCCCGCACCCTATCCCGGCTTGAGCCTGAGATGCTTGATGGCCATAAATAAACTAGGACACGGTCATTCCACGTCAGTTCAAACAAAATTTTGTTGAAAGTTAATCCAGTATCTCCGATTCGGATGAAATGTGGCAGTTACAGAATTTTTTTATGCAGATTTCAAATCTGTAAATTTTATTGCAATCGCACCAGCGGTTCCAAAGTTATTGCATTTCAAAAACTAAATGAAAATCCATTGTTATAGTCGCGACATGCAATTTTCGCATTCCTTTAAAATACGAAAAACGTGATACCTCTGTTCCTATTTATGCTAGATACATGATTTTTTTTTTATTCAGATTATCTTTAAATGATCAACCAGGAACAATATATAAAGTTACGACTTAGCTGTTAGAAAATTTACAGAAGTAAAGTGTTGCAAGAAAAAAAAAAAAAAAACCTTGACCTGGTTGGGTGACATGAGCACGGTAAATTAAAGCATGGTCCTGATGCAAAAGCCAGCTCGTTGTTGCATACCGCGGAAGCTTTTGTGCCAATTTTCTGAGATGCTCATTGCGTCTCATATCCATTGGATGATTATTCTTCTGTCCTCTCTGACCATGGCCTTGATGGTATTGATGCTGATCTGTGTTGAGGCTCTGGATGGGGTCCAGTTTGATGGCATCTTTGACGCTGACCTGTCCGTCTTTAAATCATGTGTCACTGAAGAGCTCTAGAACAAGATATCATTCCTGTAGGCTGCTTTTATCAATGCGTTTCCGTGGCGGACGCAGAATTTGATGGCTATCTCTTGCTCCTGCTTCAATTCCATTCCTTCATCTGTTCTGGTATCACTGACAGGGTTCAGTTAGCGACTTGTAAAGGAAGACAGTGAACAGGTTTGCGCTTTCTTCTAAACAATTGCATACATAACCTACAAACACAAAAAATTTCAAAGGTACAAGTCTGTTTTTCTTATACGATAGCAGTCTCGAAACTTTCTTCATGGCCTTCGATTTAATGAATAAATTACTTCTTACAGTGTAATTATTTGTAACTTTCTGAGAGTACAATTTGCAGCCACCGAATTGAGCAATTCACTTGCTAGCGCGGAGAGGTTTAAACACATGTATTTCTGCAAGGGATAGTTCCATCGCCTACGAAATAGAGCAAGTTTGAACTTTTTTATCGCCGTGATTTTGATATTGCCAGTGCGCGCGCTGTCATATAGAAGTATGTATTTTATTTTCGCAATTAAAAAGTCGAACTTAAAAAAAAATGCTATTGCGCGGTAGGCCTAACGCAAGCTAAGAAACTTTGATAACACTTTTAGAAATCTGATTCCGATGCCTGAAGAAAATGTTTAGGTGATTTGGGTGGACAATGAAAGTTAATGTTATGAAAATCATTCTATCGCAGATTCATGTATAATTCCGTGTTTGTGTAATTTTCACCTCCTTTACTAACCCTCCCTCTAATATATCAGTAGCACCGCATGAATAATGATTGTGTTTTGTAATACTTGGCCTGGCAATAATAATAATAATAATATGAAGGTGGATGCTCTTCGTTTTCTTTGTGACAGTGTTTAGTTTTACAATTGGGTGTTTATAAATGGTGAGACATTGTGTTTTATGGAAATAAAATTTTAAATCTTTTTCTATTTCTAGTTTGAAAATGGCACTTCTTGCCTTCAATTGTTTTCTATCCGATCCGTAGATAGGTGTTAGTCAGTGTCATCGCTTTACAATCAAAGGGCCATGGTTTCAATCGCCGATGGGAACACATTGCATATTTGGTTCCACTTGAAGGTATAGACTTCGTCCTTAGGACGCTACAGTCACCTCTATCGATTGGAAGGCAATGCTAAGCCACCCAGGTCGGATGTAGGATTTCATGCTAAATAGACCCTATATATTTTTAAGTATCATATTCCTCAGCTTATTGCTAAGTTGTATCATGGAATATGAATACGGTAACTCCAAAAGTTTATATTCCTACACAAATTAGATTTATCCGCAAACAAATTGAAGCTCATTCTGAGGTAAACTGTTTAAATAATGCTGTAAAAAATAAAATATCTTTACTTAAGGGAATGGGTGCCCCCCTCCTCTGGATCCGCCACTGAAGCCTCCATAGGTTCAGCTTCCTCAGGCACAATCTGGCCGAATAATCATTATTTATTTAACAAACCAACCAAATACAACCCAGAGGCCATTGTAGGTCTTCATTGGAGACAACAAGGGAAGAATTTAGGAAGAAATTTGTCCTGGCTATGTTCAAAGTTTCATCCCATGTTAAAACTGAAAACACGAAACAAATTTTAGACTTATAAAAATTACCTCGCTCACTCTGTTACTTAAGGAGCACAAAGGCTCATCGCTACAGATACATCCGTCAATGTGATGACATTGGTTGAGCGTAACTGAGTTCACGATAAGCGTTTTATACCCCGTCTAGTATTCACGAGGATTCTAGTCATTCAACAACGATTCGTGTAATAGACCTTTCTAGGAGTGATTAATGCCTGTTTCACAAGGCTGCTGTGCATGTACCATAGATCACACGTGTTGCAACACTGTGCCGCGAGCTGTGAAGTTCGAGAACCACTGTTCGATCAACCAGCCAATGCAGTAAGCCTAGAATAGAGGCCCTCCTTTCCTTACATTTTGTTGTCAGTGAATAAAAATAATAATAAAACTTTTTAAAAACATAACAATACGTACTCAAAAGAAAAAAAAAAGTTTATGCATGAGTGAAAAGAAAAGTATGGGAAGCGCTCTCATATACTGTCACATTATAAATTCTTCAATTACCGCGCCCCATGCTTTTATTTTTAGTCATGTATAAACAATGAGAAAAGTTTGTTTTAAAAAAGTTTTTTTTCTTTTTTTAGTTATTTCGCTCTTCATATACTTTTTCTCAAGCGGATGTTGGTCACCCAAATCCTAAAATGTTGTGCAACCAGCCAAATGCAACATCGTTGCGGGCTAGTATTTATTTCAGAATAAAGAAGTTCTTACTAAAAAGTACGTTTTTAAAATTTATAAAAATATATAAAAGTAACAATGGAACATTGTAACTTACATTGCTGTGCAAATTCCATCATTGTATAACGTCGGGAAATGAGTTAAATTAACGTTGCAAGATTTGAGGACACGATGAAGCATTGTGCATTAAAGAAAAGTATGTAATAAATAATACGTCTTATGACGTTTCTAACATTTTCCGTTGCCAATGTAGCCCACGTTTAAAAAGTTGAAAGATAACGTTTAAAAAGTATTAGTACAGGCCAATTTAAATAAGTCATTAGAACATGTTAATTTCTGGATGCTTTTACTTTCTTGCGTACTCGCCTAGCTATTTACATTCATGTTTCATTGACAAAAAAAAGTGTGAACAATTGGGCGGAAATGACTAGCAGACAGACTTCAACTGTTCCGCTTCAAAGATTTTCTCAGTAAGGTGGGTGGCTATTTACCCTTTCGATTTGTGTTTATGAACCCACCTGACCCGTCAACTAGCGTGCAATCTTGTAGCACTGAATGATTTGTGGGGAGCGGGGGCGGCGACGGGGGGATTGTGGTTGAAGGACCGGATGTTATCACTCGGAAAATAAAAATTGAAGTTTATATTAAGTACAATTTTCACAGATTTTACAAGTTCTTACGATAGATAAGTTAGGTGTGCTTTTATGCTAAACAAAAAAAAAAAAAAAAAAAAAAAAAAAAGTCTGTGTAGCACCGCGTAATATAGTTTGAAACGTGCAATTGTGCATATAGGAACAGACGCTCACAATCATTAAAGTTCCATAGAAATCCAAACAATTCTTGAACACCAAGAGACTCCAATAAAAACATATTTTTTCTGTAAAAGTGTTATCACATTTTTTTCTGGGAAGATAAAACAAGATCAGTCTTTTTCTTTCTTTTTTACAAGATCTTTTATTTATTTATTTATTTATTTATTTATTTATTTGAAACGTCTGCAACTGCAAAGTACGCGTAATTGTGTTCACTATTCTATTGTAACTGAATCTCTTGCGGACAGGTTTAGGTAACTCCGTGTCGTACTTCTGGCGTACGGTATGCAAGAAGCACGTTGGAATTTACGTTGTACGCCAGGAACACGGTACACCAGAAGCACGTAACCGTGAGTCAACGTTACGCTTCGTAAATGTTGGTATTGTTTCTTTCCAAAAGTCACCAAAATCATTCATATTGTTGTTTTTAGTAGGATTCAGACTTGCCGATGAATTTATTTATGAACTTGAGGCAAAAGTTTGAAGAGGGGTGCCTTCCCAGTAGTGTCCTGGCGTGATTCAGAAAAGAAACTATAGCTATAGAAGGGGTCAACGGAAAATTTAGGGGGACACGGGTCATGATGTATATTACCGCCTATGAACACACCTAAAAGTAGATTTTTATGTGGCGACAAGAACATTTTATGGGAATTTTGACTTCTAGCTATGGGCCTCGCAGGATTTCTGTCACTTGCGGAAGCTGCTTTGACTTGAGAATCACAGTAATTTGACAAAACTGATGAGAAGCCTTGAGAATATGTTAGTGCTCAAAGAGCCAAAGATTTTTAAATTCTTAGTAGCTTAACTCTTTCTTCTAAGGTGATGAACAAAACTACAATCTTAAGCGAATACCGTGTCCTTTGTGAAGTTCTTGCATAAAAACAAATTTGTGTTGGATGAAACAAAAGCAAACAAGGAGTGAAAGATTAAAACTAGTATCTTATTCAACAACATTGAAGGGAAGAAAGGCGAAGCCGCCATTTTCCTCTGAAGTCTGAGCTATTGAGTGAGAATATTTTTGAGGGCCTTTATATTTCTGCATTGGCCAGCACAGATTTAAAACTGTGGTCAGCCACGTGCACACAACATCAACAAAGATAATTTGGATATTTGGACATTTAATTATTTATTATTCATTTTATTAATATTATTTTATTATATTTGGACATTTTATTATTACAGGTAACAAACACTACTAATTCCAAGAGTCTGCTTTGAACTCCAGGATGAGTTCCCACCATTGTTGTTTAGTTGTCTTTGATTAACTTTGCAAAATTTAAGATTACAATCATCCCTTCTAACTTCCTCTGCTGTGGTTTTTGTTGATGCTTCTCACTGATTTGGCAATTAATGGAGTAAAAATCGTTTAAAAAATGCTGAACATTTTTGTTGCAGGGATTATGCCAGGAGTTTGTTTCGGGGGGAGTAAAGCCAAAATTGGAGGAATGTAAATCGAGTTTTGGTTTCTATCGATTTTTAACCTTAAAAATTTTAAGTTGCGGGTGTATTCGAGAATTTAAAGGGGGTAACATCCCTATTGGGAGGATATGTCAGAATCCCTTATTCGTTCTAATATGAAGCATCTCTATAGTTAATGTGAAAATACTTGACTGATCATAATCATTTCGTGGAAATTTTGTTTTGCAAGAGTCTGCACTAATGCAATTCATTTTATACTTATTTTCCATGCACTAAATAAATGTTATAAGGTCTTTATGTAGATGGCATTCAAATGATTTCTAAACAAAACATAACGCTCGCCCAGATAATATAACTTTTGTATGAAGACTAACCAATTAACTTTAGTGAAAAGGTTTTCACGTACAGAGTAATAACGGCGGGCAGTTGTTTTCTCCAACACACTCCAGTGAGTTTGCGCCAACTACTTTTGGAAGGGATTGATATTGCTACTTTTGAGGGTGTGTAAAGACAAATCGACAATAGCGCCTGCAGATTGATAGATTCGCCGTCCCTTAGACCTAAATCTTACTGCGCGCCAGCAACTTTTTCTGGGTGATTTTTTTAATTGCGAAAATGAACTCCTACTGCCAATCATACTGCTCGCACTTCCAATTTTAAAATCACCACGATAAAAAAAAGGAACTTGATCTATTTCGGGAATGATTTAACTATCGCTTGCGAAACTACAATATGTGTGTTTAAACCTCTCCGCACGCACTAGCAATTGAGTTACTGATCTCGGTAGGTGCGGATTGTAACCTCAGAAAGAAGTAGTTACAAATAATTACACAGTAAGAAGTAATTATTTAAGTAGTGTGCTTTTAATCAATAAAGTATATGGAACTCTGCGAATATATGAACACGAATTAAAACAAGTAGATTATTGCTGAGGTGATACACGTGTAATAATAATTTGTCGTAATCGTAGAAATCAAGATAAACTAGATCTTATCAATTCAGTGATAAGCTGTAATCAGTCCAAACTCGTGATTACAGTTAATCTCGTTCCATTCTATACCTTTTTTTAGACGACAGTAAGTTTAGACACATTCGCGGGTGAAAATTATGAAACGCGTCGTTTACTTCGTTCAATACATTACTTTCGTCTGGTCACATAAACTGATAGAAATATACATAGCCTTCTTGCTTTAGTGCCGAAGATTGTCACAGTGATTTTATCCAGAGTTTTGAAATCAGGGGAGTCCAGAAGTATGCAAATACATTAAATCGAATTTTCTATTCCCCTTTTGGCGAAGAAATGTTATAATTAGTGGGGATATATATTGTTGAAACTGGAGGTGTGTGAATAAGTCACTAACCTACAAACCATCAGTAGCCACTGAAGTTTCTCCTTTACTATGTCGCAGACGCGAATCCTCAAATAGTATCTTCAAATCAGGCCAAAAAGTATAGAGATTAGATTACAGTTATTTTAATTTCCTTATAATTTTTTAATTTTATCATTATAAGTTTTTTTTTAAGTCAGCGTTACACACCCCTCGGGTATTTTTGTTATTTTTCGGGAATATGGTACTATACATGTGTTATTAGTATTGTCAGGAAATTTCGGGCATCGAATCTTTCGTGTTGTGAGGGTTACCCTTGTCTCGGTCACCCCTGAAGAAAAAAAACACTGTTCAAACGCAACAGCGTTTAATAAAGAAAGAATATAATCTCTGCCTTGACTTCCGGGTGACCGGGTCGAAATAGTCACCGGGTCTCAGCGCATAGACCTGGTACCCCATTTCAGCCGTGATGTTTACCAAGACCCTTTTTTGTTCGCTTTGCTGACTTTTCTACCCTGACCTTAAAAATCACACACTTTGTTCTAAAAAAGAGTGACAGAGAACATATCGTTATCGCAAGTGTTTGATAAGAGAAAATGGGTGTTGATTACATCGAGTTTTTATCCTGTTTCAGACAGTATTAAATTAATTTTCAAAGTAGAGAAATCAGAGAATCTCCTTTGAAACTGAATTCACTTATTATTGGTGTTTCCATCAGGAAATTATAAAAATAGAAGTGTTTTTGTTCAGTTTTGCTATCTCTCAGAGCGTAGAGCTTTGATTTATTATTTAATTACGGATCTGACATACTCCCTTCTGATGACAATCTTGATAAATAATTTCTAAGCCACTGTTGGGAGCTATTACATAGCTGAGTACAATTACATGTCATTCTTTTCTACAATTTTACTTCGTTCAAATGGTATTGATTAAATTAACATTCTATTTAAATTTTTCCTTTTTGCAAAGTTTGAAGGAAATAGAACAGTAGATTAGCAACTCGAGAGGAAGTGTGCGGTGCAGTGCGATAACGCCAACGGCAAGTTTAAGCCACGAGTATCAAAACTTGTTGATATGCAAAGCCACAATCGGTAACCAAATTGCAAGCACGCTTGACGGAAATTTACGATTGAAGGAAGGCCAAGTACGTTTCGTATAGATTAATTAAATACAGCTAAAAGAAAGGCTTCCCAGCCTTGACCTCCTCTTTGCCTAAAGCTACATTTTGTAAATAAAAAAGAAACGTTTTGGTCCATTGGCGTAGAACGCAATAACTATACCACAAATAACTCAAGGTAACAACTCTTGTAATTAATCTTCAGATATTGCGTTTCTCTACTTTGGATTCTAATTTTCCTCAGTCTAAATATATCCTGAAACACTTATTTTTCCAAGATCAAATAAGAAATACATTTCTCTTCAGTCTTCATTGTTCAAAGGAATATAGAAATTTTCTTCTTTGACTATGCGTAGAGACAGATGAGTCGCCGCGGCTTAGGCGGTAGAGCGTCTGACTTCGAATCGGGTGGCCCGGGTTTGAATCCCGGCCAGGACGCTGGAGACTTTTCTTGCAGTGTTCCCACGAGTGGCGCTCCGAGGTGCACTCCAAAAAAATACCAGAAATCTCCTTGGTACTCCTGGGCACCTTCGGAAGGGAAAGGCGGTGGAGCGTGGGACTGACCACTCCGCCTCATTTCCTACCGTAGATCGAGAATATGTAGAGCGATATCTCCACATCCCCCATGCTCCGTTCACGGTGTGTGCGTATCGGACAGGGGATAAATTTGCTTCTTTTATGCGTAGAGACAGAAGTAAATCTCCTGTGAACAAGCCACACCTACGCTGTAGCTCAGTAATACCTCTCTATTGTAATAATACGATCTTAATACGATATGATCGTATTATAAAACGATCGTACCTCTTTATTTGTGGCAAAATGATCATTACATTGTTGGAAAATCATATGATCGAATCTCAAAACCAGTCATTTCCATTGATAAGCAAGGATTCCTTGAACAATATTGAATATTGAGGTTCCCGGGTCAAAATTCAGGGTGGGGCATTTTTCTCGTGGTTTCCTTTAGTTATTCTCTACACGTATGCAAAGACTGTATCTTGAAATAAGGCCAGACAGACGTACTATCACCTTTCCATTCCATGTGGAACGAGC
Organism: Lepisma saccharinum; assembly: GCA_022664845.1. Taxonomy (NCBI): domain Eukaryota; kingdom Metazoa; phylum Arthropoda; class Insecta; order Zygentoma; family Lepismatidae; genus Lepisma; species Lepisma saccharinum. Next base: position 24,376 of record JAGDQP010016663.1, read on the forward strand.
GAGATATTGAAGAGAGGGCCTGAAGTCTCAGCTTCTTACGAAAGCCTTAAAAAAATAGTTCCAAAGTACTATTTCAAATTGCCAGTAGTAGTTATGGCTTTTGTACTCTCAAGCTTTCATTCCCCCCCCTTTTTTTTTCTTTGTCTATAAAATGTTATGTCATTTTACTCTGGTTTTATCATCAATATAACGCACGAAAGTTTTTTAAAAAACATTTATCTTGAACAATGGTAACTTACAATTGAGATTTAAGTATATTTTCTACAACGTGATTCAGCTGTTAGTTAAATAATTGTTAAAACTATTAATATCAGACTCACGCGTATTTTTTCTTCAGCAAAACATATTGAATTTCCTTCTTATTCATTTTAACTTGAGTTTTAGTGTAGAGGGGCAGTGAGTCTTACTTAATATGTGCGACCTTACGATATGCATTAAATAAATATCGTTAGAATTCTTTATCTGTTTGTAGAATAAATAACGTTCATGACAATTTCATAAGATAACCAACCTTACATGGCTTGGTCTTGTAATGAGAGACAGCAGAGAACCTTCAGTACAGATGCCGGGAGAGTAATGATTTTGGTGGCTCGTGGGCGTTGACCCAATATATATTCTTCTAAAGTGTAGGCGCTTAGCGAAAACGTGTTCGCCTCGTAATCGATAAAACCCGGTTTCCGATCTCAGAACTGGCCATCTTGACTGAAGTTTTCCCTGATTTTCCTGAGTTACATGTAGCGAATGGCAGGATAGTTTCTTGATTTACTGCCAGACTCTCTGCCTTCCTCATGACAAAATAAGTGCATGACTTGGCCGTCTGCACCCTTAAGATGTTCTGATAACCATAAATCTGAAACTTCAATTACCAAGCTATACTTTCTCTTATAAATTTTGGTCCCAGTTTCTTAACTTCTTCTATCCTCAAACCTTCTACTTCTTTGACTTCGAAAGCTTTGCATAAAGCCTTTCCTTCTGCATCCTGATGACATGGCCAAAACGTCAAAATCCATGACAAAAACATTAGGTGGAATTATATCGTCAATTTCGACCTTGTATCAAATATTATATAGACTTTTTTTCTTTAATTAGTATCAGATTTCTCTAAGACTAGACAAACTTTTCAAATGAGTCCATAAAATATTAGCTTTAAATTCGCAAGTAGCCATGCCCCAACCGAGATTTGCACCCAGAACCTGGTGGGCGCTAGCGTAACGTCTTACCCCGCGATACCGCTGCAACTGACTAGCATAGAAAAATGATGATAATGAATGATTGCTACACAACTGTATTTTAAAATAGCCGATATTGTGAGTAGGCTACCTGGTGTTAAACAAATAGTGATATATATTGTATTTAGTTTGTTTTTCTTTCCTATTTTCACATTTTAATGCCTTTTTAGGCCCCTAACGTTATTTTTTGTCTTAACATGAGTATGGTTATTCAAAAAGATGAGTGGTTCGGCCTTAAACACATTGCGTTGCGTCTAAATTAGCAAAACCTGCTAGATTCGTTTGATTAGAAACAAAGCGCATCCTAAGAAACTTTCAATAAGAAGAAAAACAGCATTATCTAAAGAGTAACTGTTTCAGATTCTGAAGGCATGTTATCTCACGTTGCTATCTATTTGCAACTTTGATCCCGATGTTGGTGTCGAGACGATGTAGCTGTCTAAAGGGTAAAGCCTAAGAAAATCAGTGCCCATGATACTATCCTAAACTCTAAATGATTTATCTAATGATCTACTAAAAATTGCTGCCCCGGAGAAACTCTGTCCGCATTGGAGCGGGTAAATAAATGTAAGGAAGTTATTTTTCAGTGTTTCCGCTCCCCACGCAAGATGATTCCGGCTACGGGCCTGCCACTCACGTGTATTGTGTAAACTTTGCTCCTCGTCGATTCAAATTCCCACATATCAGCTACGGCCTAAAGGGTATGAACTTAACGATAACTTTTTCATGAAGTTCCGTGTGTAACAAGGAATTGATCTGACTTGTTTATGGAGATAAGACGTTACAGAAATAACACCCAGGATGTAAAGATAACGAAAGACTTTTTAATATAAAACAAATATCCGTTATATTATTTATTATTTTAAAATGTTTACTTAGAAATGACTCGTCTATGTTGGTTAAGACTATTCAGTATGCAGTGACTCGGCTAACAACATTCTGATTTCACAATCAGACTGGATTCTCTTCGCGTTATCACATACTGTGGACAAAAGACAACTGCACTATCGGTTGCTGCAGTGAAGCGATACAAAGGTCATGGACTGTCCTTATTTCAGCAAGCAACGATTCAAATTAATTTAGCCAATATTATGAAGACACAGATTGAGACAATGTATACTTTGGAAGTCGTCCCATTTTAAAGTTCATATTACGAACAAACTCTTCAGTATATTATTTGTCAAATTTAGATGAACAGAGGATGTTGAAATAGAAGTTATTTAAATATTTCAGGTCCACCGAACTTGATGTAATTAATTGCCTATGAATCGACTGCAAGTCACTGAACCTTGCGAACGCCAATTATCGCATTGGCAATGAACTTGTCCCACAGTGCTTCTTTAATTAGTCCTACATTTCCAGAGATGATACCTACCTTGGCTTTGTATTGTATTTATTTATCATCCTGTAGATTATTCGTATTAATATAGGATTTATCGGATCAGTCATATTACATAATATTTGTTACACAAATACATAGTAAAGTAATTACACGACCGTAGGAACTTTGAGAATGAAAAAGTGTAAATTAACATATGGATAATGGTAGCATGTGAAAGAGTTTTGTTAAAAGGATCACTACAAAAAAGTATGCAAGTATATGTTATCCAAACAAAGTAAATACATAATTACACGCAGGGAAGGATTTAAGCGTTTCGGTGCCCCAGGCCCATGACTTTCAGCGCCCTGCCCCCTCCCTTGTTCCTTTCCGCCTCACCGCTCCCGTCCTTTTCCGCTTCCTATCTTCACATTATGACAGTTTGTCCTTTCGCCATTTAATTATAATAACGAACTTATAATTATGCCATCCATTTTGCCACTTCTCTTTACGCAGAGAGAGAGAGAGAGAGTGAGAGTGAGTGAGTGAGAGTGAGTGAGTGAGAGTGAGTGAGTGAGAGTGAGTGAGTGAGAGCGTGAGTGAGTGAGTGAGTGAGTGAGTGAGTGAGTGAGTGAGTGCGTGAGTGAGTGAGTGCGTGAGTGAGTGAGTGCGTGAGTGAGTGAGTGAGTGAGTGCGTGCGTGCGTGCAGGTTTACAGAATTGAACCCTGCAATGTATCTATCAATATGTATATCGATCTACCCGTCAATACCTCGCTCCTTGAAACTAACAATTCCAAAGATACAAAATCTCTATGAACGGACAAAAGTGACTCTACCCCAGTAGCACACATATGTTAAAAATACGTGGATTAAGCACTAGTACCGAAACGTAATTTTAACGTTGTAAATATACCGAAATGTCCACCTGTTCAACTAAACGATTTATTCGAGTTGAATATTAGTTGAGAAGAAACATGTTCAAATCAAAAAGCGGACGATGAAGAAATGGGCTCAGTTGGCCAAAACAGAGCATGGTTACTGTCTACTAATATACGCATTTATTTAGCTGCATTTTGTCCGTTGTTTTCAACATGGTATACAGTATTAATTTTCCAACAGTGAATGATCCAACCGTCTGCTGTGGATTTCAAGTTGGAAGTTTGGAACGTTCCACACTCGTCGTTGGTAGCTCGACACTGACCACTCATGCACGGAACCGCCTTGAGAGTCACTACTCCTTTACTATTCCCTTTGTTACGAAGACGATATTTGTAATATAAGCCAGTCTTGAACGCAGTCGCCATAAATCCAGAACTGTCGTTTTATCATTATGTAAGAATAAGAGGACTTTCCTTCATTCTTTGTTATTTGATTTTTTTCTTCTTTAACACTTTGACCATTGTTGCACTATTAAATGTGTATTTCTCATTAAGTATAATATGTCGCCTTAGAAAATCGCATATAGGGCCTAAAGCAAAATCTACATCATAGTTGAAAACACTTCACATAAGCGGCACTTCACTTCCGGTTTTAAGCACTTTCTTTGCAGTTAACTTTGAAAGATAATTTACGGCACATTTCATGATAATAATTTAAAACACGTCAAATTAACGTACTACCAACGAAATCAAATTTTCATTGGAATATAGATTGAAATTCAATGTGTTTTCAACATGCGAAAGAGGATACAAACTAATAGTTAATGGTATTCAATTAGCTTTTGATTACAAATTTTATTCTATTAAATTAGAAAGAATCCCATGAAATGAAATCTATGCCATAGTTGAAAATAACAGTAGAAACCACTTTGAACTAACACCAGCAATATCAACTCTTTGTTAAAATAAGATTTAAAATTAAACGTACTTTTTTAAAACCGATAACGGTTAATCAACGAAACAAACCATAAACCAATGTTCAAAACACGTTTGTGTGCTGCTGGGGTACAGATTCATTCGCAATGTTAAATACGTGAGCAGCTGGGACCGCTAATTAAATCCTACACCATTACAGCCTCGTTCCAACTATGTAATTGACACCCAAACAGAAGACATCCATCTCCCCTTTCTCCTCTCCCTCTCCCTCCCCACCTCTCCTCACATCACATTGCTTTAACTCAACAGCTCCATACAAATCGTCAACAAATGCAACACCAATGGAGGGCATGGACATTAGTCCGAAACTTCACACCTGTAATTTCGCCTTATACCTCGTTCGTTCGCGGTGGTTCAATGATTAGAGCGCACACCTCTGGCGCTTAAAGGTCGTCGGTTCAAACCCTGCCCGTACCATGTGGGCTTTGTGGTAAACAAACACCGTGTGCGTGGGTGCTCTTAGGGTTCTCCCGTTTCCACCAAATATCCATCTGACCTGAGCCAAAGTTGCCTAAAGGCATGAAAAATTAAATTCAAACTTAAACGTGGGCAGCTCTTTGAATTATTAAACACCATCTCCGGGAATATTTATCTCCTGAAGGTCAAGTTAGGACATAATAATAAGACAGTTTCTATTGTCATAAAAGAGAGGTTAAGATATATTTGAACATTTTTGTCATCTTTAGGTCGGATAGGGATACGCTATAGGAAAGTAGCAGCCAGTGTCTTAGTTAAGGTATCATCCTGACCAGTGGCGTAGGTAAGGGGGGATATATCCCCTCCCCCCTTGACTCCAACTTTGTGAACTTGGAAGGAGAGTATTTCAACAAGAAAAGAATGAAGTTATGTTTGGAAACACAATTGTTAGTTAAAATATAAAATTAATTGTAAGGGCGGCAACAGCACTATAGCTTACGACCGTCCCGATATAATTGTAAGTTTATTCATAAACAGACAAGGGTCGTATTGTACATTCTGCGTTGTAGTTTCTCATTTAGGTAGATGTGGTAAATAACCATTAGGAAAACCAGTAATATAAAAATTCTTTGACAATAATATCGATGGCGCTGGTAAAAAAAAAAGAAAAGAAAGAAGACGATTTCTAGACAGTAATGAACAATGTAGTAATTCCTGTCTACTGATAGCGAGGGTAGAACGGAGAAAATTTTGAACATAAAGCATTTAAAATCTATGGTTGAAGCTGTTACTTTCTACCTAGAGAAATAACTTTAACAGGCGTCGTCGTTAAATTGCATACGAATTATAAATTAAAATTACACATATTGGAAGGTTTCGGTTGTATGATCTAATGTGATCTCTCAGATCATAAGGGAGAAGATAAAATTTTGGTTAACTTTATTTTCTATGGGCAATGTTAGTAACTTTTGACTTCAACCTCTAAGGATTATACGAGGGGAACGCTTGTTAAATTTCACAAACATCCCTGGCCCAGGTAGAATTCAAACCCACAACTTTGGAGACGCTGGCCTAATGCCTTAGACAACACGACTACCTCGGTCGGCTATAAGTGGAGAAGAGTAACCATTAAAATCAATTATTGAAATTTGCGGAAGTTTCAATTAAGGAATATTTTGCCTGACTAATTGCAGCTGAATGATTTTCTGGATTAGCGAATGAAACTCTTAATATCACCTAGATGGGAAAACTTTAACTACGTCAATGATGAGTATGATTTCTTAAAAACCAGTTTATGCACTGACTCCGTAACAATCTGGCAGATCTTCCCCTAACGTGGTGTTGGCCGGAAAATTTTGAAGAAACAATGTCGGGATTTAGCGAAAACAATTTGTCAAATCTGATATATTTTGGTGTTAATTCCGAGATCTAATTTAATAAGAATATGATTGAAGTATCAGTTTGCTGAGAAATTTAAAAAATAAAAATACATATTGAAGACATACAGTAACGGTACCCTTCTGCGGTTGTGCAACACACTCACTCAATGTGGGAGTATTTAAGACCAATCATAGTCGATTGATATTGAATTATTTAGGATCAATTGGAACACTTATATTTTATGTCCGCTTACCGAAAGCGCATTTTTGTGGGATTATGGAGAGTGCAAATGTTTCACCTATAGCATGAAAAATTATGAAGTATGAAAATACTGATATAAAAAGTATAACGCAATCCATGATTTTACAGAATTAATTCAATTTGTGTTCGAAGCAATTATCCATATTTCTTTATTGAACAATTTCAGAAGCTCACATTGAAGGCATGTAATGAATTTAATGCATTTATAATTTATTCGTTATTTTTATTCGATTCAATTGGTATATTTGCTACGATTAACCGTTGTACAGATTCTTACAAAAGGAACACCTTCACTTATAGAAGCTGTGAATTTTGGCAAAGATGCTGTTATAAATTTTGAAGGAGCTAAAGCAAATTGTCGGAATGAAAACAAAGCAAGTCGCAGTATATTTGAGTTTGGAGAATCTATGAAAATATTTGCAAACATCCAGAAAATGAATTCTAATTACAGTATAAGACATGCTCTTTCACGCATGTATCCCGAATATTTCTTAGGATTTTCACGGATTTGGGGTATATTCAAAGATGATCTGGATATGGAATTAGATAACAAATACAGCGTCTTTTAAAATTACAGCGACAAACTTCTGGAGGTGATTCCTCACACCAAAACAAGACAAAAGTTCCTCACAAATTTTCGAAATGTGTTTAGCTTCCAAACTTAAAGGTCTCGAAAGCGTGGGAAAATGAACTTCAGACCTTCACATATCTAACATCACAAAAAGTAGAGCTGATGTGGCATGGTTCCGTCAAAGAATAAATCTGCACTATCCCAAAATGCATCTCTCAGAAATCCACAATGGGCGCGCAAGGGATTCCCCAAAGAAATTAGAGGATTCCCAGAAATTCTCTAAAGTAAAGATGGGTCGAAATGAGCATGAATTTCACCAGGAAACAATAATTCTCTTGGGCCAACACAATATCTTAAGTAGATTCCATACACGGAACAATCTATAAAAATAAGTCGTTGCATAACAAACAGGAGTAAGAAGTGTATAATTTCATCTAATATTTTATTGATTTGTTATCAAAGAGATCGAATATCATTGTCCAATTGGATGCTGAGGATGACGTATGCCGTCCTTACACGGAAAGTCTTTGCCGGCCGGGTGGCCGAGCGGTCTGCAGTGGTAGGCCATCAGTAGTATTAGACCTACTTTTCATACACTCACATTCTAAAGCTAATGGATTTTAGAGATAAGAGATCTTATATTCCATTAGTGCCCTTTTACGATAGGTATGTGCACTTAACACCACTTAGCTTTTAGATAATGGTGAGATAAGAGTTACTACCACTCTAAAACCACTTAATGGAGAGTGCTTTTAAAAGAATGTATGGATAAGAGCTTCCATTAGAGTAATGATATAGGTAAAAGCACTCAACACCACTTAGCTCGTTAGATAATGGTAAGATATCAGTTAAAACCACTTAACGGAGAGTGCTTTTAAAAGAATGTACGAATAAGAGCTTCCATTAGACTAATAATATAGGTATGTGCACATAACACCACTTAGCTCGTTAGATAATGGTGAGATAATAGTTATGACTACTTTAAACCACTTAGTTGAGATAATAAGT
>JAGDQP010016664.1:0-40109 GCA_022664845.1 Lepisma saccharinum
TTGAAAATAATTCCAAGATGTTTAATTGATAAATTGCAGCTAAATACATTTCTTACCAAGTTATTCTTTGAATATTTTCGTATCACCATTAAGCAATGTCCATTTAGATCTCGATAAATTAGAAGCTCCTATTTCCATATTCTTAAATTCAATATATCAAAATTAGTTTCATTTTCTGAGATGTCTTTTTAAAGATGCCTTCTCAATAATAATCCTCTATGAACAATACAAACAAGATAAACAGTTTTGTATGTTTGGCATTTGAACGTTTGGTTTAAAACAACGTACGTGAATTGTTAAATCTGCTTCTAAATTATTTAACTGCTTTTTACTTTTATCATTAAATGATGATTATGATTCTGCACATCAACGTGATCAAGAATATAGATGTAGTTTCCTTCCTAGGTAGTCAGAAAATGAGTGGAAGATGGAATGAGTATGGTTGTCAATCTGTAGTTCAAAGCCTATATCGGATAGTAAAATAATTACCGCATCATTTCACTTACAAATATCACATAATTTCACACTTTTACACTTTTGTGTAGAATAAATACCTTTTATGTAAAATAAAGCTGGAAATGTTTTTGTAGGAAACAGTTCAGATATATATGAAAATCAACTTGTTTCAATACACGGACGCTATGATTGTAGAATAACGTTCTGAAGCAAATTATTCAACATTATTAGCTTCCTTTCTTGAGTAAGCTCATACAAAATACTGAGCATGTAATATTTATTGAGGTAACATTAGAACGATCATTATCTGACCTTTAGAAAAAGCCAAATAAATGTCGAATTATTATTATTTCATACAAATTTGTTCTAGTTATTAATCATGTTCCTGTAAATGTTCAAAACAACTGCAACAGTCAAATAGCGTTCTATTACATTAGCAATAAGAACAACTAAAAGACTTATTTACGATCACCTCCATGATTCTTTCAATTGTTTCTAAGATTATAGAAATAAAAAGATTGAATTGAATTAAAAAAGGCTTTATTAGGGCGGGCGAGGTTCAGTCTACAGCTGCTCTAACACCTAACCATTGTCCGAAGAATACATTGAAGGAAAAATACTCAGGCAAAACACAAATAAAGAAAACTATTACAAAATCATTGTGATTATAGGAAGAATATAAAAATATAGAACAAAATGTGTCAATTCTGACCCATTAGATCGATTACAAAACAACAAGAAACTAAAAACATAAAGACATATACACACACACTATACATACAATGAACAAAAAAATTCTAAAATGAGTAAAAAGATGTAAAGTAACCTCGCAAAAGTTAAGCCAAAATTGTCTTCCGTCATATTGTCGTGGAACAATAAGTTATATATGTATGAAAGAATGCCTAAATTGTTTAATGATAAGATAAAATGAATTGTATGGGCGGTAACAGCACTATGGCCTAAATTGTTTAATAAATTATGTAAGTCACTTTTACGAGGTTATGTTTATTCTGTACATATAATGTTGTCTGTCTATACCAAAAGAAGCTCAATAAAATACATATGACTGCTACGTAAACTTAATTTAACGGAAATAACGAATATACCTTGAGTGTAATACACTGGTGGGTATCTTTTTAATTGCTTGACTGGTATTTCATGATAGAGCTAGGAAAGAATAGAGAAGGCAATAATAATAATAATAATAATAATAAGAAGAAGAAGAAGAAGAAAGAGTGAAACAACATTATTTTGTCTGCTTTCTCTTCGTCTTCCTCCTCCAAGCTCTCTCTCTCTCCTCCATCCTCCCTCTCCCTCCTCTCTCTATCTTCACTTCTCCTCTTCCTTTCTCTTGGGAAAGGGTTGAGGTAAGTAAGGGGAAGATGAACTAGTCCCGTTCGCTCGCATCATATTTCTCTTCCCTTCTTACTAGAATAGGAAGAGAAAAAAAGGAAGAAAGAACCAGGAAAAAAGGGGGAGAGAAGGAGAGAGAATGATGGAATGAGATTGAAAAGAGGGCCTCCTTTTCTCTCTATCTTCTTTTCTTCATTCTTTTTGTCTTCCCTCTGAAGGAGGAGATGAATAAAAGGAGGAAGTAATTCTCTTCTCTCTTTTTCCTTTTAATTTCTTTTTCTCTTCCACTCCTAGAGAAAAGGGGTGAAGTAGAGAGGGGAGAATAAAATTTCGCCCTGCTTCCCTTCAAATTTCTTTCCAGGAAAAAGAGGATGAGGAAGGTAAGATAAAATTAATTGTACGGTCGGTAACAGCACTATTGCTTAGAGCGTTTGCACCCTACGCCGGCAATGCCGGCGTGCTTTGCACACTACGCCGGCAATGCTGGTGCTGGCGTTGTTTTGCGCCGAGAGGTAGTTCTTTGTCCATGTTGTCCTTAAAAGAGTCTGAAGTTTTGTCCCATATAGGGGTCTACAGGGTCTAGATTCAACAAGTTCAGTCAGGGTTAACGCATCATAAGGAAATTTTTTGCCATCTTCAAAACTCAATATAAAATTAGAAGCACATGAATGCCTTCTACAACCTTCTCACCCACTCACTGTATTTATACCACAGAAATCTGTCGGGTATTCCATCCCTGCACGAAGGAGAGAGAAAAGATTTGAACACATAGCTTTGTTCTTTTGTTTTCAATTCCCATCCCACAAATTCCTGGAAAAAGCAGCGACAAGCGAAGCATGGAGTCACATCCCTGCTGTTGATAAAGCCTTGATCACAATCAATAGAATGACATGCCAAATGAGTCACTTCTCCTCGGGTAATTTTTAAAGGGTGTCTGGTTGTTCTAAGTTCGTTTCAAAATAATCTATATATTTAAAAAAATGCTAAAGCTTTGGCCAGTCCGTCCGGCTTTTACACTGCACCGATATTGATCAATCTTTTTTTTTAAATATCCGGCTTAACACGGCATAGAGTGTTCTCCCCTATGTATTCCTCTCACAAGCTTTGTCCCGCTTAACATGTAAATGAGGCATCACGAAATCGCATTCTTCTCCGTCAAATCTCAACTGAAGAAGAAGTGTTTGAGTGTTTGCTCGTATGTATTCCTTATGGGGAATATTTATCATATTTTTCACAAACTTTGTCCAGTCCGTCCGGCCGTTCTACTGTACCGATTTTGATCATTCTTTTTAAAATATTCGGATGAACACGTAGATGAGCCATCAATAAATTGAATTCCTCTCCGTCAAGTCTCAACTGAAGAAGAAGTGTTAATCCAAAATGGCCGCTCAGAAAGGCGTTTTCGAAATCACTGAAACTAGAGAAACGAAATTTTGTATGAAGGTGTACCATCACGAGTGGGTCACGGTAATATAAGACAACGTTAAAACGTCGCCCATCTTAATCCAAAATGACCGCCATAAGGCCTTTTCCAAACCACCAAAACTAAAGAAACGAAATTTGGTGTTAATGTGTACCAGCACGAATAGGACACGATAATATAAGAAAACGTTAAAAAAAAAGTTGCCTTCTTAATCAAATAATGTCCGCCGAAAAAGTAATTTTCCAAACCACTGAAAGTAGATACACGAAATTTGGTATGAAGGTGTACCATCACGAGTAGACTACAATAAATGTATCAAAACTCCTCTATGGGATCGCAGGTTCCGGGGGGTATGGGGGCAGATCTTTATCATAAATGCGCAGTTCCTCGGAGAGTCTGGTTACGATAAAGGGGACGCAGCTCACAAAACTCCCGAAGTTAGGGGCGCAACTCGCCACGGGGAATCGAGTATTGGTGACATCCCAATGACTGTTGCAAAATATTTTATTCAGCCCGTACCAGTGGGCGGGCAATAAATTTTTAAATTTAAATGTGGAGTTAAAATCACTGGACCGATCTGAGTGATATTCCTTTTCTAAAATGTTCCTAATTACGCCTATATATGTAATGAAGCATTCGCATTCTTCTCCTCTTCATCAACTTTGAATAAAATAGAAACTCATTTTCCTCCCTATGTATTTCTTATGAGAATCTTTTCTGCAGAAGCTTTGTCCAGTCGCCCACCCGTTTCTACTGAACCGATTTTCATGAATGTTATATTTTTTAATTTTCGTATTTACACACAAATATAATATCAAGCGGCTGTGGCTCTCGAGCCCGAGGCCTTGGCCTATCATTCGGGAGGCCTTGGATAGAGTTTCAGCGGTCAACTATTCTGACTGAGGTTTCTCTAGGGTTTTTCCTGTCACACCAGGCTAATTCCGGAATGGTACTTTCAAATTAGGCCCTGGCCGACACCTTCCCCTCCCCAAACCGGCCTGAGCCTTAGATGCTTTAAGGTTCTATAAATAAAATTAAAAAACCTAGGTATGTTACGAACCATTCGCATCCCTCTCCTTCTAGATGTTCTTGCGGAGCCGTGCACACAATAGCCGGGTGCACTCTGTTAATCCTTTCTTGAACTATCGTATAAAGAGAGCTCGGGCCCCGCTCTGTTTCAACTGGTTCCGTGGTGTATTCGGTAACGTTTTGGATTGCGGTGCCAAAGGTACTCGGTTCGATCCCAAATCTTGCAAAAATATTTTCTGACCATTTTCAAGGAACGTCAAGTTTTCTTTGCTTATCTATATTTAAAATAGTTTCAAAATCTTTTCTCTAATCGCTCTGACGTTAGTAGGTAAAAATGTGGGAGCTAAGCCAGAAGAACTTTCATTGATTAATTTTTTATATAAAAGATTGGTATCCGCTATTGTATTCTAGGAAGTCATATTCTATTGGTTTGCCAGTCTGTATCTTCTCAGAAACTAATATCATCACTAACACTTACGGAAAGGACATTACATCGTCTGAGCTATTTCCAGTTTCTCTGGATCAGTAGTTTAACACGCTAAATTCAAAAGTTTTTATCGGCCTCCTGGAAGATCAAAATCCTACTTCATTGTAAATTCTTTAGTTACTGAAGATAAAACTGAAATTCTACAATACCCGCTGAACTTTTGGACACTTTAGACACGAGCAGATTATTGCTATATATTCTAGAACTGAAAGAAGGAGGATCTATGGCGATGTTTCGAGGAAGTTAACGAAGAACAAGGCTTATATAATGGCATAAGATTAATTCTTCACAAAATATGTAATAACTTCTTAGATCTAGAAATTGCAACTGAGGTTAATGTTGACTAAAGAGTACTTCTTCCTCGCTTTCATTTATCGCCATCTGACTCTACTTTCCATTTTCTTCCAAAACAATACAGATTACAATGCAATTTGCATTCTGTATGACAATAAATAAGACCCCAGAGCTAGCCCTCACCCTCAGTATTGTAAGCATATATTTGCCTGAAACTCTTTTCAGTCATTGCCTGTTGTATGTAACACTATCGTGTGGTAGATCTTTTGAGAAGGTAAAAATTGAACTAAAACCAATAGATCGACTCACCGCTAACGTTGTTTGGAAAAAAGTTTTGTAAATTTAAATAGTAATTTATATTTTTTGTTCTATAATAATTACTCATTTATGATATTATTTTCTCTTCTGTGTTTGTCCTTTATTTTACAACATTCTTCTTTTCTAATACTTCTTTACCTCTCTTTTTATCTACCCAATTCTCTTATTTTAAAATGCTGCGGAGCAGCACGGGTACACAGGTAATAATAATTCTATTTTAACTTGTCAACAAATATTATATTCTATCATTGGGATTGGGCGGAGTAATCTGTATAATGTTTCTAAAATCATTTTCATACATGAAAACAAGAAAGGACTAAATCAGGATAATTATTTTAAAAACAGGGACTGTATATATAAAAGAAAAACATTATTCTGAGTGGAAAAAATGAAACAACAAAACTCCAAACACAAGAAACGAAACAAAAATACAGAGCGCCTTGTAACTAAAAAACTGTATAAATTTATTGGCTGGCCGGCATTGCCCGGCCGAATCTGCATCTACCCATAAGAAAGCATTGCCGCCGACAAAGCCGGTGTCGGCGCTAGCGTGTTCTCCAACTGCACCGGCAAAGTCGGTGCAGACAACAGCAATGCCGGTAGATCTGAAAGTTAGCATTTGAGTACATTGAAACCGAGCCCATCATCGGCAATGTCGGTGAGGCTACCGGCATTGCCGGAGTAGTGTGCAAACGCACTTACGCTCGTCCCATAATAATTTGAAGGTACGATCCAGGAATATGCATGGTGTGACAGAGAAAAATCCTAAGTTGGGATGGTCGGCCGCTGGTATAGAACCCAGGATCTCTTGAATGTGAAGCAGACGTTCTACCAACTGAGCTACGACCACTCGGTCGATGTTACTAAGTATCGACTAAGGAATTTTTATTACGATTGTATCTTCAGTCCCGGCCCCAGAAGAAAATAATTGAAGACCTGGTCTTGGCTGTTCTAGTATGTTAATGTTCCAACGAATCTTTCTTGTGGTGGTATGCGGCAAGTTGAAAAGTAAAGTAGTATTTTGGTATGGTATACTGAGACCAAGAGCAAAAAACAAGTTATAAAATCTTTCTATCCTTGCTTATCTATCCAAAAATGATTAAAGAACTTCTTCATATCTTCTCTCAAAGATACAAAGACGTGGTCCCGCCGGTAACGTTCAGTACTTCGGATCTGTAATGGGTAGGCAAGCGGGTACGAACTTCACAACCGACCACACTGACAGATTTTCCAAGATTTCCCTCGCTTTTACCAGGCAAATGGTGCGGATGGTACCTTAAGTAAGATCCTGGCCGATACCTTCTGCATCGTCTACCTACACTATCGCGACCTGACATGAAGATGCTAAAAGGCTATAAATAAATTCAAATTCAAATATGCAACGAATTTGTAAAATTGTCCTTTTAAAAGTCTCCGGCTTTCCATTGAATGAACTCAATGACTTTTGTTCTTACGTTTTACGTTTACAATTTAAAATGAGTTGTAAATAGGATATTTACAGAGTTTGAACGCATGATTGAAGTATTCAGGAAGACAACATTGGAATAACATTGGGCAGAGCCTTAAATGAATCGTTTGCTGACAATTCAAATGTCTACGTTCCTGAATCTAACGATCTCGGAATCATACATTTTGGTGTCATGCAAATTTACCGATTCACATTCATGGGATTTCTATAATATTGTAGTATTTACCACTTATTTTACATTGAAATATACAGATGCTTATCAGAATAATGGAAACACCTGTAGTTGGCAACACGTCAGATGTATGGGTTGGCAGTGGTGTCGTGGCGACCGCAGCGCCGGACTGCTGGTGGTGGTGTGTTAGGTCGGTCTCCATACTACGTCAGGCGTCGTGGAACAGGAGTGTGCAGTGGCTGCAGCAGACGGAGGTAGTGTAAAATGGGAGACCTCTCAGAGTTTCAAAGAGGGCAAATTGTTGGTGCGCGGTTATGTGGAGTGAGTGTGACGGCAGTGGCTAGTGTGTTAGGTGTGTCGCCAGGGACAGTGTCGAAGGTGATGACGGCCTACACAACACACGGGAAAACCACATCGGGGAAGCGGAACAGTGGGCGGAAGAAAAGCATCAGTGACAGGGCACGCCGGGTATTAAAGCGCATTGTCACGCGGAACCGTCGTGCCACTGCGGCGCAAGTGACGGAGGAACTCAATCAGCACCTCCCCCAACCTGTTTCGACAATCACAGTCCGCCGCGAATTACATGACATGAACTTACGGGGTCGTGTTGCACGGGCCAAACCTCTCATCAGGGACCAGAACGCTTTAGCACGCCGCAAATGGTGCCGCGACCATGCAACTTGGACCGTTGACGACTGGAAACGTGTGGTATGGTCGGATGAGTCACCATTCACCCTATTCCAAACCACGGGCCGTGTTTGTGTGTGGAGAACGCCCAAAGAAGCGTATGATCTGCAGTGTCTCCGCCCAACTGTGAAACATGGCGGCGGCACGGTGATGCTGTGGGCCGCAATATCATGGTTTTCATTGGGTCCTGTGGTCACACTTCGCGGACGCATCACTGCCAACGATTATGTCGCAATTTTAGGAGACCACTTGCATCCTATGGTCCGGATGTTGTTCCCGGACAATGACGCCATATTCCAGGATGATAATGCACCCATTCACACAGCTGGAGTTGTTGCAGCGTGGTTTGAGGAACATCGGGATGAAGTTCAACATCTCCCCTGGCCCGCCCAATCCCCAGATCTCAACATAATTGAACATCTGTGGTCCATCTTGGAAACACGACTCCGGCGACGATTTCCACCTCCATCCTCTCTCACAGAACTGGCCGATGCCCTGCACGAGGAATGGTGTAATATTCCACTTGCTACCATTCACGACCTCTATGCCTCCATCCCAAGGCTGTTCTGAAGGCGAAAGGTGGCCCGACACCATATTAATCTGGTAAGTTGCACTTTCGTTCAGGTGTTTCCATTATTCTGTTAAGCATCTGTATATTGTGTTCAATTAATTAATTAATTAATAGGCGCCCCACGATTTTATTGAAAGTTACATGAAAGGAAGTTATTTTATATTTTTGAATTTAGCCAGTTTAACTTTTTGACCTATACGTTACAGCCTTTATAGGATCAGCCTATTAGAGACTGATATAAATGGAAGAGTATCAAAATGTAAAAGACTGTCAGTAGAGATAAAGCATGGGGCTGAAAATTCGCAGAAAGGGCATTTCAGCATTTATGCGTCCTCAAGTCAAGTTTGGTATTTATAACTCGACTACTTACATTAATTATTTTCATATTTTAAAACTACAACGCCGTGGCCCAAGGGCCTAACTTATGGCTCTTGGGTTCGTCGGTACAAACACTGCTTGTTCCATGTGGGCTTTGTTGTGGACAGACACCTTGTGGATGGGTTTTCTCAGGGAACTCCCGTTTCCTTCCACTTTCTTCATTTCACAAATCATCCCATCTATATGCATCGGGCCTGAGGCAAAGTCACCTAAATGCCTTACGATTTGACCTCTTTGTCAGTGCTGCCAACCAGGTATAACAATCAATTTTTTCAAATGGCACTGCATCGTGTTATTGGATATTTGATATCTTCTAGTGACAACAAAAGCATATTTATAGCACACAGCACAGTGTTACAAAGTATGGATGAGACAGAAAGGTTTCGTGATCTTATACAAACTACAAACCTAACTTAATTGAACTGCCCAAAGTGGTATTGTCAAAACAGAATAAATTCCAGCTTTAAGGGTGTTTCTTGTTTTCGCACGGACGGGGTTAAATGTCAACGTTGATCTTTTGTGCATTATTACACATCAAAGTATGTTGAATGTATATAAAATATGAAGGCATATGTGGTACCTTACGTCTTTATGATTTTTTAAAAAATCCAAAAAATTCGTATTTTATGCCTACTGGAAGCTGATATCTTTTGTGGGATAAAATACAAACATCTATTTTTTTTACATGTTGTACAGTTATATAAGGAGAGTATATTGTAGAAATTTCAACTTTGGTATAGTTTGAACGAATTATTGTTTTCCAAATTGGTGATTAATAAATCTCGTGCGAGCTTTGGAGGCCCAATACCAGTTAGAAATACAATATTTTCACACGTTATGTACTTGTGTAAGGAGAAACTACAGTATAAATTCGAATCTTAATATTTGAGTTTATATCGAGTTCTAGACTTGCAAATCGTGAATAAATAATACTCTGCGCATTTGGTAAACACATTACCAAAGAACGCACGAACATTATTAACCCCTCATTTGCAAATTTGTAACTCCATCGAGACTCAAATATCAAAGTTCAAGTTTCTCCTTATATACGTTTATTTATACAACATGTGAAAAAAAATGTTTTATCTTACCAGAGATATTTGGCCTCCAATATCCAGAAAATACGAATTTTTGAATTTTCAAAAATACATAAAAATTAAGGAACCACATATCAACATATCACCCTTCATACATTCAATATACTTTGATGTGTAATAGTGTCCAAACTCAATGTTGACATTCAACCCCTTAGTACGAAAAAAAAGCACCCTTAAATCTTGAATTAATTCTGCTTTGACAATCACAGTTTGAAACCATTTTTACAAGTTAAATCAAGTTAGGTTTGTCACGGAGAGGACTAACATTATCAAACAGACGCCAAAGGAAGAAAATTGATTATTTTCATTTTAATGTCATATCATAAACTAGTACGGAAATATTACATTTTTTGTAAACGAATGCAAAAATGGTGACTATTAAATAATCGATCGCGATAGAAATAATTTTATCATTGTTGGCAGTGTAGTGTCTAAGCGGTAGGTCCTTCCGGGTTAAATTTAACCCTGTCCTTTTTATATTTCCCCCTGGATGTATATATATTGGCTAGACTTGAAGTTGTTGGTTGTCAGTCTTTGTTTCAGATGTCAGGGCGCCCAGAACTTGTATGTTGTGGGTGTCAGAATAACCAAGTAGGTCACATTAATTTGCAAGGGAGTTTTAAGTCCTAGTTTTCGCTTCGGTTTGCGAACATGTCACTTCCGAAGGGGAGTCAATGTTGGATATTAGTGTTTTGGAAGTTAAAATTGATTTATCTGCCAACAAGTTTGGGTTTTCCTGAAAAGGTGTGGTGGCCTTAAGGGAGGCCTCTTTTTAATTTTTGTTTACAAGTTTTGTTTGGTTTCTCCAGTTTTGTGCGTTCATTGTAGAAATAGTTTTTGTTTTTTTACGTATTTTGATGTGTAGATCCAATTTTTATTAATGTTGTGGGAGCATACTGACATCAGACATCATGCAGACATCTGTGACATCATGCAGAATATCGTCAGTTTGGTTGAGTTCTTCTCAAGTTTCGTCACCCACAACAATACTAAGTTTTTTTTTATTTCGACGAAAACTTATTTACTGATTCTTTTACTTCTACTAGCCTCTTATAGACTTAAGATTTCTGACTCTACCTGAACTTGAATCCGGATTGTTTGGTGGTGTTCACCTCAAGATATTGGGGTCAATATGATATGTCCACAGTATGTCATAAAGATATGTCTTCTTTAAGCGGTTATTTATTCTTATCTTGTCATTGGAATTCTTGTCACATTGCCAATCAGTACTGCATTTGACGATTGTTTTCTGTTCTAAAAGGACTGAAAAACTACCTCGGTCATCGATATCCGATGATCGACTCAACTCGTTAATGATTTGCGTGTGGAGCGGAAATAGGTTATAAATGTTTCTATTGATGATCTTGTTAACGATTGTTAAATTGCCTAGACCTTACCCTTTGATACATTAGAGCTTTCAGCTGCTGTAAATAACACTTCTCGAAAAGATAACACGTAAAAAATCCTTATTTTTATTTTAGATATGAGAGTAACTTGTTTTTATCTATATCATATTAACACCGAAGAGATGCATGTAAAGTACGTATATGAAGAGTAAGTACTGTGTTCCATGCCCCAAGAGACGTACTTTGGTAGTAGTTTTTATTAATTAGTATACGATAAATGTAATCGTATGAAGTAAAAACTGCACTTGAATATAGGTGGGATACACCAAGCTATATATCAAAGATATTGCCCATCCTTAGCAAAAACTGAAATGAAGCCAATGTTTTTTTTTTGGTTTATAAACTATCGCGTTTTTGTTTCCATAATCAATTTTTATCATCCTACAAATTTCTTGTTACCACAGGTAGATGTATGGCAGTCATACCGCATGTTCATAATTTGCGAAAGGAAATAAGTATATCTTAGTTCATTTCTTGAAAATCTCTGTATATCTTAATCCGTACGTTTACGTTCTTCTATGAGACTTATACTTTACATGGTGGACGTGTTAAATTTTTCTTACCAAGAACGTCACGTCTCATTTCTTCAAAATGTTAATATAAGTCTAATTTGCGAATGTCAATTACGTTTCAAGAAGGAAGTTTTTTTTCCAATTATATTAAAAATGATAAATAATGGTCTTTCTATAATTTATATAATAATGAAATACATAATATGAACGACTCATTTTGTCGGCATTTGGACAATATTCTCTATTAAAATATAGTGAGTATATAAGATTGATCAATAAACTTCAATGTGGCAATATCATGTAGAAATGAACAATCGAAAAACAAGTAATCAAGAAACTAATGTTTTGATCATGCGAAAGATTGTCATGAAACTAGCAAACACTGATTACGATGTATCGATTACGTCCTTGACGTTGCCACTCTTTCTTCAATGCGCATATGATGTGTGACTTCTACTGTCAGAGAAGGTGCAAACGGCAGCTCAAATAGCTTAAAGATAAAAGTAAGTAAATTATTATTATTTTGTTCTTATCAATTGAGTATTGTGTTAAATAATAACTGATCATGCAATTTATCTTTGAATTTTGGTGTTTGCAGACATTACGAACATACGATTTGTGAACGATGAAAGGTGATGACAATGTGTTAGTTCGAGTTACTAAAAATTCTGAAATGAGTAAGAGGGGACTTTGATTACATTATGTGCACACAGGTAGCCTAAGGAAAATATTTCTATGTTTGAAATGACATACACAATAGAAACGGTGACTTAGTACGTCACAAACAGAACACATCCATAGTTTATTTTAAATCTGAACATAGGATTTTTTCGGTATAGTAACATTTTACAAAATTTCAAACTTCTCCATTCCTAATTTTTAGTGAATCGGAGTGTACTTTTATTCAATCCCCTAAAGTTGTAATTTGAATTTTATGGTATTTGGACATCTACGGCTCAGGCCGGGATAGAGAAGGAGAAAGGATGCGGAAAGAAGTCGGCCAGGGCCAAAGTTAATGGTACCATCCTGGCATTTGCCTGTGGAACTGAGGAGAATTCTTGCAAAACCTCAGCCAGGATGGTCGGGCGCTGGGATTGATCCCACGACCTACCGAATACTAAGCCAATGAACCACTAAGCCATGGCTGCTCGGTAATCAACAAAAGTAATTAGCGCTTTAAACGTTTTGCTCTGAAATAGAACCAAATATTCTCAAACGCACTTATCACTTTGTCTTTAAAATTTACGTTGCTATTATACAATATTCAGTATCATTGCAACAAAAATGATACAAATTCTGGGCCTTACCTTATTATTTCATACAAAGTTAAGTGTTTTATGTAGCTCCGTGAAAATGCCCTGTGTGGACAAGAAAAAACAACAATGCCTTTGAGTTTCATTTTCCAGAAATCTTAAAGTACAATATTTTTAGGCAAATTGTTATTGATTTCAGAATTAGAAAGAAGTTTTTTTTATTGTACGTAAAAAAGTATATGCAGTGCGTGAGCCATTTGAGCGGCCAGAGCCATTTTAGAATAGGTAGCATCCTGGAATTCACCAAAGGAAAATCCTGTAAGACCCCAGTCCAGGTGGCAGGTCCCGGCCGAACCTCTCGAATACGATTCAATGCTCTACCAACTGAGCTACAGTCGCTCGGAAGCCACAACTGACGCCTCGTACTATATAAGCTGTGCACATTCAGATGTTTTATCAGGGTAAAATCATTACCATCAGAGCCCATTCCACCCCTTGCGAATATCTTTACAAGTGTTGAAAAAGTGACTTCGTAGTGGCCAAACGGCCAGTAATTGGTGGTTGTGTTAACGAAGGCTTTTCCTCAGGATGATGACGATTTCAGGCAATTCCATCGAAAGTCAAGGATATCATCATCTTCGAGTGTTTTCAATAAAGTGGCGTCGTAGTGGCCAAACGGTCAGTGACTAGTGCCTGTGCTCAGTGAGACTTTTTCTCAGGGTAAGAAGATCTTCAACATATCACGGGTTCAGGCAATTCCACCGAAATCCAAGAATATCATTATTTTATTATATATCATTTTAGAGCGTTTTCGAAACAAAAAAGCCTCATAGTGGCCAAACGGTCAATGATTCATGGTTGTTCCCATGGACACTTTTTATCCAAATAACAAGATTTACAACATATCACAGTTTCATGCAATTCCACCGAAATCCAATAATCGGAATCCATAAGGTTTGTGTGGGTTCCTTTTTTGCAATTTGCCCCCAAAATAAAATAGACTTTTTAGCGAAATGGCGGCCATTATGGGTAGACAATTTGTCAAAACATATTTTATTTTGCTTCTCTATATTTAGAACTTCACTTAAGCATCAAAATCAACACTCTAATATTGCTTTGGTCCACAGAAATGGTAATTATACGATAAACACCCGAGAAAATTATTACATGGGAAACACGTCTAAACGCCCGGCCATAGGGAACACAAAAATGGAAGCTTACAAAGTAGGTTGCATGAAGTATTCAATGAAAGGATTTTTTGGACTGAATATCAATATGAGTTATTTTCTTCAGAAATAAATTTTAAGTATAGCAAAAATTAATCTGCTTAAAAACCAAAATGGTTTTGGTTGAAAATGGATCAAAGACCTTTTCTTTCATACTTTTTTAATAAAGAAAGGAAACCTTCACGTTCAGACGAAGACCAAAAACTCTGACTTCAAAACAGGCTCCTCGTTACTTATTGTAGCCTAAAGAAATGGTAATTATATCATAAATTTCCCTCATGATTGTGGACCTAGAGTCCAGGAAAGGAGGTCCCAAAAATAAAGTTTTTTTTAGTGTTTCATATTATGGAGCATAATATGAAAGGATATTTCGAACTTAATAAAATATGATTTTTTTAAGAAAAGGATTGTGGGCTTCAAATTTTATACTACAATTAAACTGCTAAAATAAAAACAAAAAGTGGCGGCCATATTCTTTTCTAAGCAATTTTTGTTATAAATTTGAAATCCTTATAATCTTTCACTAATTAAAGTAATTCATATTCTGTCGGAAATTCACTTATTTGATCCCATATGACCTGCTCCTAAACTTCATCTTTCAGTCCTCGAAGCTCTCCATCCCTTCTCCAGGCCAAGAGATTCCTTATTTTTAGGAGCCGTTATCGCAAGTTACCATTTCTTTGGGCAAAACAAGTAACGCAGTGCCGGTTTAGAAGTTTTAGTGACTTTTATTTTTTTCCTTCAACCTAAGTGCAACTTTCTTTAACATAGAAATCACCTTTTCTGTAAAGAAGAGTTTGTGACCAATTTTCGATTGAAAACGTCCGCAGTTTTGGTTATAAGCATTTTCATTTCTGTGAAAACTTTGCCATCAATTTTGATTCTTCAATTTTTCTGAAGAATAGAATTGAAATTTATATTCAGTGCGTTTAAGTATTTTCTTTCAATTCAAGTGCTTTTCAAAAAGAAGAAAAGAAAACTTTTACCAATTTTCGATGAGAAAGTGCCCGACATTTTTGGTCTAAAGTCAGGTTTTCTTTTTTGGAAACATCGCTCTAAATTTTATTTATACCATAAAGATTAATACAAAATTGGTCACGAAAGATCAGGGAGTGTACGTTGGGGCTCATAGAAAATAATTGTGAAAAATATTCTTTTGACAAGTTTTCGACCAAAATTGACTGCCATTATGGTCTAAATCCAGTTTTATTTTCTGGGAGCATTATTACAAATTTGATTTGGACAATAAGGAGTAATATAAAGTTGGTCCCAATGGATCACGCGGGAGCTCAGAAAATAATTTTGAAAAATAGCCTTTCGACGCATAAAAGATAATTGTGAAAAATAGCATATTGGCAAATTTTTGACGAAAAAGGGACACCATTATGGTCTAAAACAAATTTTCTTTTTTGGGAATATCACTAGATATTTTATTCAGACTGTAAAGAATGAGAAACGATTAGTCTCGATGGATCAGGTTTGGGGGGTCACTTGAGGTCGCCCTGGCTTCCAGACTAAAACTCCAAGCACCCTGTCCCTTTGCTCATAAACAAAAAAGAGATGGAGCAATCATAGAAGAAAATACATGGCCATGAAAGTTTCTTTTCCTAACAGTTTCTCACATTAAATAAAAAAGGGAGAATTGAAATATGAACCCCTTGTTTCATGTTATTGATAGCAAATTACTATTTCCTGCTTCTAGCATTCAAACGAAAAACAACAAACAAAACAACGCATTTTATGTCTCCGCCTGTAGTCTTGCGGTGCAAGAATGTTGATTATTTTGGAAACTAGCTTTCACACGGGACAAATTGCATATGTTTATTGGCAAATGTAAAACTAAAATTATACTCTTGTACTCTTAAAAATAATATGATTCTTTCAAAGAAGAAAAAAATAAAACTAGCATGTTTTAAACACGGCTTAAGAAACTTCGTTCAAAACAAATGTTTAAAATGTTTTAAACAAAACATTTAAAACAATCCCTCTGTTTAAAAAGCGCTTAAAACATCTGTTTAAAACATTTTGGTTTAAATATCCGAACTCTGCTACATACATACTAAAAAGAATTAAAAAATACATTTTTATAACACACTTTGTTTTTATAACACAAAATTTTATAAATAGTTAATATTAACAAATAAACACCTTGCTAAGCATTAAAATGTTCAATTAAACGATTGAGTAAAATGTCATTTATAGTTTTTGTAGTTATAAAATTGAATTTTCTTGTTTTCTGGTATTACGTAGATTATTCTTTCTGAACAGTACTTACAATGTATTTTGTTTGTATAATAATAATAATAATAAATATTATAATTACAATTGATTCGGGTGAATCTGCATTGTTTAGCTTGTTCTGAATATTTCAAAAGTGAAACTTTTAACTTCCATTTCCATCCACTTCTTCATTAAGTTCATTTGATCAGATTATGTGAGTGTTTTAATGCATTGGGGCGTCGTTGCTTTAAGAAATCACATATTAGCGAAACCAAAGTAGTCAAAATAAGTACCAAGAAAGTAACGACGAGGAAATAAAATTATTAGATTCATTTTGTGAGACACATAAGACGCGTAAACACTAACTTATACATCTTGGAAATAACATGTAAAGAAGTCGGATGTGACCTACACCATTAAGCATAAAATTAAACTTTCTACAAGGATTCGATATTATACAAAGCTGATTAAACTGTTTTCAAAGTATTCATGTATAGAAACAGGTTTTAATATAATGTACACGGAGAGCAGAATTTGCAGAAATATTTGTTCTTCGTCAGCGTTTGTTATCTTATGACCGTTCTGAAAAGCGTTCAATCAAAAGACAAGATTAAATATTGTGTACTGCATTAATTGCACTTAACGGCAAAATAATTAGTGGAAGTAGAAGTCCTGTTGGTGAGGTTGCTGAAAATAAAGAAGGCGCTGAAAACACTTCTATAGCAGTTGCCTTTGGGACTCGCAGAACTAATAAAATATTCATTGCTTGTTAGTTGAGGAGCTTAAAAGCAAAATCTGCAATCACCATTTTGTGGGGAACCAATATTTTGATGGAATTCTAGACATTAAAGTGCCTAATAAAGGTAAATGAAGGTAAAGACCTAACGCTTTGTGTATTTTATAGTTTTTTCGTAGTAACCACAGGAAAAAATACCGATATGCTATTATATTTACCACGATAAATTTTCTTTTGGCTCTTCTGTAAAATTTTCTCGAGTAGCGATTGAAGCTTTTATAAAGCCCCACAGTTATCGTAATTACATTTACTTTATTTCTAACTTTTAATGATGAGAGAAAAGAATTTTTAGCAAACTGTATCCGGCAGTTTTTCAAAATAGTTTCAAAACAATTCTATCTCATTGGAGTATTGATGAAAGTTTACTATCAAAGTTAACGAAATCTTAAATACTCTCACGAAGCTAGTGTTCAAATGAAGATAACGTCATCGATATTTCGTTTTACTCTTCGCAGGTTCTCCTGTGAATTCTTGATTTAAAACGTCGGAAATCAACGGAAGGACTGTGTGGAAAGAAGACCTTAAACTCATAAAAGGTGAAGATCACGAAGGGGAAGTCTTTCGAGTCTTACCAAAATCATACACAAAAAGGTAAGTGAGTTATTGGATAATGCAGGTTTAAAAAAATGATTTTATTTATTGAGATGTGATGTTTCCAATACTATTAAAATATCGTTACTCGTGGAGGCTTTAAGTTCGTTGTGAAGAAGTTTAAAATGATCTAGCATTAAATCAAAATTCGTTTCCATATTTGCTATATAAAAATCTTTGTTTTTCGTATTGTGATAAACTATTATGGCTAATTTCCATAAAAGCAATATAACTAAATTTACAACACATTCTGTTTTTCAACCCACGAGTTATGCGAATCATCAAATCCTAACCATTTAACATGCACTTTATCATCTTTCTTTCCTAATACTTTTTCCACAAGATACTCTTTTTTATATTTTGTTTTTAATAATTCTCGTTGATAAAATCTTCCTTTAACTCCTTCGTTGTTTAAATCTTTTATTCTGTATGTTGGTGGATTCGATGGAATAACCTAACTAATAACAAACATTTCTGCTGACCAATTAGGTTTATATCCTTTCTCGAATAAACCTTTAGATTTACTTATACGAACATAATCACCAATTTTATAAAATAAATTAACATGCTTATATTTTTCGTATACATTTTTTCTAATATCATTTGCTCATTTTCTTTATGAACTTCTACAGGTTTCATGCCAATTGTCCTATGAACTTTATTATTGTACCCCTTAACTAATTCTTGTAACATTTCTAACGATTTATAATTTCCTTGAGTAGTATCTTTTTTTCCACATGTTTTCTTGAAGTGTTGTATTAAAACGTTCTACTGCAAAAGCTTTTACCGCTATAAGTTGATTAATGATTAATACTAGAGCATTTCATCAACTCTTTAAAATCTTTGTTATAAAATTATTTTCCTTTATCAGTTTGTAAGTTATTAGGTTTTCTAAATTCTAATGCTGATTTAAACGCTTTTGTAACATTAACACTGGTTTTGTCTTTAACTGGAACAACAAACGCATATTTAGAAAACACATCAACTATTGTTAGTAAATATTTATAATCTTTATTTATTTTTGAAACTCCTTTTAACACACCACTATCCTTTTCTACAAGATCAGCTTACCATAAATCATCTATACCTTTTGCAACAACATTTAACCTTCCAAAGTTTCTTCGTAATGGTTTATGTATTTCTTCTATAATTTATTCTCTAATAGCTAAACCATCTTCTAGTCATTCTTTCTTCTTAATAAATTGAGTTTTAGTATTTCCGCAAATAACACACTCTCCTTTCTTCATATACCTTCCATATTTGTTTGCTCAATTCTAATGGTTTCTTTCTTCGTATCGGTATTTTTCTTACACTTAAAACAATACATTTAGCTTTTTATTATATAGAAAATCATGAACCTAATATTACATGAGCAACATTCGCATCCTCATTTTCCTTCGTTGGTTCATGTAGATCTTTATCAATAATTACATCAATATCATTTCTTTCTACATACATAACCACAAGTAATAATTGTCCTTCTTCCATAGCAGAATTTTTGTTTGGGGACAACGTAATTGTATCATTAATCTCAAAGTTAACAGAAAAATTTTCAATTAGTGTATCATTTAAAACAATTTTACAAAGTAGCTAATAGGGTTTAATTCCATTTGTATGTATTATTTTACCACTAAAAAGAAATTTAAAAGCGTTAGACATGTTAAACATTCTGAAAATTAAATCTTTAATATTTTTACTTTCAATGGACATGGTACTACTATACTTTCTTTCTTGATCGCTTTAATAAGTTGTTTTAAAGTAACAGCATCTTGCTGATCAACACCATTAGCTACATTAACAAGTTTTTTGTTTTTAAAATCAACCAATGATTTTTTATTTGATGTATAAACTTGATCAATTTCACGTTGCGTTATATAATTAACATGACTTTAATTTTCACTAATGTCGTTATTTAAAACATTACCAAAATATCCATATTTATTATATAACGACTTCTCAAATAACGTTTGCCGACCATAAAAAATTAAACTGAAAAACGTTTGTGTCATTCTTGGTTCGTTTATTCTTATACGATCAAAGTCAATAAGGAACTCTAAAGGTAGAGTTTGGGCCTGGGAATCCTGAGGCCCAAAAACCTAGAGAATTCCTTAAAACTTTTAGAAGCGTTTAAGAATCAGAACATCAACACTGGTAATAAAACTCCAAAGATTATTGGGACGATGTTTTTACCTTTAGTCAAAATACTTTTATGGTAATTAACTATAAAAGCCTATTAAAAATCTAGGTCATTTTTAATTTGTACATAACCTCGCTAAAAGAACAACCTTCACTCAATAATTTTAAAACTTTAACATATAAGTGTCCACAAATAACAGAATTAAAGTCTTGTATGCGATTATCATTATAAATCAGATTTTTAATTCCAAGATATTGTACTAACGGTTTTGGTAGAACACCTCCGCAAGAATCAAACACGTACTTAACACCTTTATTTTCCCAATAACATATCCAATGTGTTCCAATGTTTTCAGAATTATCTAAATTTACAACACCACATTCTCTAACTAGGTTTTTTAGGTAATTCATCACTCATAAACACTCCTCTAAAATGTTTTATTTTTAATTCTTGCACCAACCTCTCTATGTCGAAGTTGGTCAATGGTTTACTTTTTTTGCCTTTGTGCCTCTAACTTTACCAGCGTGCTTTTGTTCCATAAATTGATTTTCATTTTTGTTCTCCTAATTCTTGTTTATTTTTTTCGCATCTAAGACAGTTTAAGTAATGGCTGCCGCACTACCTGCTACAAAGCCAACAGCTCCTAATGCTGCGAGAATGGCTGGTATTGTAAAAATAAAACCACCGATATGTTCTTTTGGTGAATTCTTGATTTTTCATTTGTGTTGTGTTTAAAGTTACAGTATTTCCTTTACCTTCCTTAATTTTCTTGTTTTTATCATTAGGTTGTTTCTTCGTTAATACATGATCAATTTTTAAAGTAGTTAGCTCATTGTGAGGAGCAGAAAACGTAGCACCTTTAATCGAACACATATTTATTACAAAGAAAAAATCTTTACAAGCCCCATTCTGATTTAAAACCCATACCTAAATTTACTTTGGATTTCATCGCTAAGGCAGTTCCTAAAGCACGTAATTTTTCTGTAATTAACGACGCGTCCTTAGCAAAAACTCTTTTCCACGCTTGATTTTCTAAATCTTTGTCCGCAACATGCCTTAATTCTATATTTTTATTATCTCTGTAGTGTATATCATGTTCTTTACATGCTTCATTCAATGGATTAATATCTTTATCATCTTTTTCTAATCGTTCTTGTAACTTTGTTCCTGGTCCACAGTAGGAAAACCCTGGTAAATGTAATTCAAACGGTAATTTGTTAATAATGTCATTCATTAAACCCTTTCCATATTTTTCGTTGTTCCAAAATATTGGTGGTAACGTGTTTAAAATCTTTAGCAAATAACCAATATCTTTAGAATCATTCAGAATAAATTCAGTGAGTTTAGAGTTAATCATGTCCATTATACTAACCTTTTCGTTATAGAAGTTATTATTGCCAGCATTTTATTCTCCATCAATTACAATCAATCGATCTATTAATTTTCTAACATCATCAACCCACATATATTCTTTAGGGAGTTCTGTGTACTCTTTTATGCCTTTTCCAGATGTAGGTGATTTTTTTCTTCTCTAAACTTTGGATAATAGTATTCATTTCATAAGAATTTAATGATTTGTTATATTTCTCGCTTCTTGAAGATCTTGGCTTTTCTGTTTTAGGATCATTATTTTGAAAAATTGCATCAGAAGCTTTTAGTATCGCATAGTAATCATTCTCATCATCTTCTGTGTAATTTTGTGGATTTTTTCTTGTTAATAATTCCCATAAGCCTTCTGTACCTTTATACTCTTTCCCATTAATTAGTACGTTGTCACCTTGAACTTTAACTTCCGAATTTCCAATTTTATATATAATTTTACCATCTTCTTCAACACTTATTACTACAAATACATTATCATTTCTTGTAGCATAATATTTTGTTGCAATTGGTCCAAAATTAGTTCTTGGTAAAGGTTTTATTCCATTAATTTGTTTGTTTTATATGTTTTATCTCTTTTGCCACTGGCGAATCATCATCAATAGCACTATCGTAACTTGGAGGTGTTTTAAGTAAGTTAGAATCTACTGTAGCATTTTTATATGCAACAGGGACAAGTTCTGTTATTCGATATTAATTTTGTTCTTTTACTTCTTTAATTTCACTTCCTAAAGCATGAATTGCATCTATTACTGGTTGTTCTTGCTTTTTGTATTTGTTATATATTCCTTGTTGTTCTTTCTTCAAACTCTTTAAACCCTTAATAAGAAACTCTTTTAACTTAAGGTTCCTATTAATTTCCTTTTCATCCATTTATTATAAAGAAGAAACTGTTAATGTTGTTGAACGTGCTGTGTTAAACGTACTATGTTGAACGTTTTATGTTTACGTTTGTACTTTTATGTTGAACGCTTTACATTTACGTTTGTACGTTTATGTTTGACGTTTTACGTTTACGTTTGTACGTTTATGTTTGACGTTTTACGTTTACGTTTGTACGTTTATGTTTGACGTTTTACGTTTATGTTTGTACGTTTATGTTTGACGTTTTACGTTTGTGCGTTTATGTTTGATTTTTTACGTTTACGTTTGTCATTTGTATGTTGATGTTTTTGGTTGTTGCGCTTAAGGGGTGAACGTTGTGCTTTTTGTTATGCTTTTATGTTTGTACGTTATTTGAATTAAACAGAAATGAATTAAGCAAAAATAAAAACAAAATCTTATATATAACAAATGAGTTTAATGGAAAAGAAAACGATACCTCAATTAAAACAGTACTGTAGGGAGAAAGGCATACGTGGTTATTCAAATGTCAGAAAAGCTGATCTTATAACCTTGATTAACTCACACAATCCAAAAACCACAAGTTACAAAGAATCGAGCAACCAACCAAGTACACAATGACCTAATGAAAGATATGATTAGTAAACTGGATCCAGAACAAGTTGTTAATTACTTTCAAAAAGAATATGTAGAGAAATGGTAATCGAAGTACTTAATCGACCAACGTTTAAAAAGTGAAAACAAGTATCTCAACTGAAGAACCTACCTGAAGAGTTTGTGTTTATGTTTACGAAGAAGTTACATTGGATTCGCATTTCAAATAACCATACACTATCACTTTCCTTTATTGACCGTTTTAAAAAGTACATTAATTGGCACATAATATCTAACAGGAGAAAAGTTCTATTGGAACATGAAGACATTATTAACAAGTATGCTGACAAACTCGACTGGACTCAACTGTGTAAAGAAAACTTTTGGGGAAGAAAGTATTATGACCTAAAACCAGAGTTTGTTTTAAGTTATAAAGAACGCACAAGAGAACTTCTTTCTAATAAAAGGTTTCTACTCAGTCTTCCATTTTAAAGAATGTTTAAAGAAAAACTCTGTTGGAGTGATGTTTCACGTAGTTGTAATTTTACAGGACGTGTTCTAACAACCTTTTTGAGTGAGTTTGACCACCTTGCATATTGGAACGATATTATATCACTGTTAAACGAAGCACTTGTTAAAAATACCAACGTAAAGTCCATTGGCCAAGTGTTAGTTTATGTAATAAGAGTGAGAAGTTTATTCTTGAGTTTCAAAACAAGGGTTTGGATTCAAGTTCGTTGATCAACTGTGATACATGTGATGATAGGCAGTTTTCTGAAAATTTTCTAGTGAAAATAATGAACAAAATTGATATGATTCAATTCTTAAGATACAATCAAAATGTCAACGAGCGCCTCAAAACAAACTGATGATCCTTTCAACAGGTATTAGTTTGACAAAGAGCTCCGATGAATGTCCAATTTGTAAAGAACGAAAAGACCAAATGTGTAAAACTGCGTGTCACCATAAGTTTTGTACCGACTGTATACTTAACTGGTTGAGAGAGAATAACATTTGTCCTATGTGTCGACAAGTTATAAGGCAACGTGAAAACAATAACGTGGACAACGTATTAAACATTCATGAACAAGATTTTGATAACCCTCTTATTTCTGACAGTGAATATGATACTAACGAAGAAGACAATAACATTTAAACAATAGATTAGAAAAAGAGAAACGATGTTTGTACTTCATTGAATCGCTTTATAGACTTTCCTATAAAGCATAAGTTCTTCTGTTGTTGTTTGAAATTTAGGCCTTACATGGTTGTTAATAAGCTTTCGAGTGTTTTTGTTTCTATTTCTAGTTCTATTTGATGTAGTTCCATGATCTTTAGTATTAAATCTGATTCTGATAGTATTGTTGGAGATGAACTGATTTTGTACGTACATAAGGTGAAATATTTTCTCTGATCCTGTTGAGTAAGTTGATTGAATTAGGATCGTCGAATTGAAGGACTATTGTCATTTTACGGTAGAACTCTTTTAACCTTGCCAGTCTCGCTTTTAAGTTCTGTTCTTAGATTCTAACCACATAGTAAGGATAAGCAAGGTCAAAATTATCATCTAAATCGTTTGGTTCTGGAACGTAGTTCTTCTTAAAGAGTACAAACTTATGCTTCTTCAACTGTGTTTTTTTGTGTCTGGTAATCTTTTGGGTTCGATTGCTTGGAGAAGACTTTCTCGTTTAAGCAAGTTGTGACTAAGTGTGCTGTTACTTGTGGTTAGATTTTTGTTTGTTTCCCTAAGGCTTGTTATTTGTTCGTCCTTAAGTTGTAATTGCCGCTGAAAGTTTGAAACAAGTTCGAGATCGTCATTAGGTTTATCAAGTTCGTAATTTCCTGTTTTTCTGATTTGAGGTAACACTTCGCTACACACCCAATGTTTGAATTCTTTGGCTTTAGGAAGTTTCGATCTGAAAACATACGAGTACAAACCTGATTCGTTTATGGAAATTGTGTGATCTTGACATGTTCCCTGTTTCGGTGACCTTATTTGTTCAAAAGATATTTTATCATCTTCTTCAACGTTCCTCTCAATAGCGTTAGCTGGTTTATCATATTCAAGTATCGTAGCAACATCCTTTCCTTTGAACCACACGTTACCTTCTTTGCCTAAAATTGTTGTAAGTTCGTGTTCTTCAAAGTTAAATAGTAAAAGCTTATTATCGCCTATTTATTATACAGAAAATCTTTTAAATCTTATTTCATTTTTCTTATGTTTGTTGAACTGCTTTATAGGGGTGAACGTGTTGTTTACCTTTAAGTTTTCGAGTTTGGATTGAAATTCAGGTTTGAGGGTTTGTTTCTGTAAGGCCTGTTATTTGTTCGTCCTTAAGTTGTAATTGTTGCTGAAAGTTTGAAACAAGTTCGAGAACGTCATTAGATTTATCAAGTTCGTACTTTCCAGTTTTTCTGATTGAGGCAACACTTCCCTACACACCCAACGTTAGAATTCTTTGGCTTTATGAAGTTTCGATCTTAGAACAAGCGAATATAAACTTGATTCGTTAATAAAAATCGTGTGAGGCTGTGCGTTGGAAGGGAGCGACTGGCAGCAGCTCCTTATGTTTTCAAGAGTTAATTTGTCTTTTTCATCAACGTGTAATGGGTCCTCGTGTTGCTGCTGTGCGGCTTCCTTTTAATCTTTACTGTCACGAGACCTTTCTGTTCTCTTAGTTTGCTCCGGCTAATCTTCAGGGTCGTTTGATAGGTTACCTTCGATGTCATAGAATGATCAATCACTATCTAAAAACATGCCCCAAAGCTACACCGTAGTGGGGCTACGTTAACTATATTTTTAGAGGTATTCGTAAGCAATTGCACGGCGCTTAAAGCAGCCGCCGCAACCGCCGCAACCGCAAACAAATGCTCCAAAACGTCTAACTATAATCAAACGTCTATGGCGTTAAAATAAAGGTATTTATTCAGAGGGTTAAAGACAAAACATTTAAATAATAAATTCCACCTCTAGTTTGAAGTTCCCGCCATGAACCATTTACATATTTGGTCCGTACATCTTTTCAGTGTACCTAAAGGTTTACCATATAAAATCTATTGTCCTTCTTTGTTCTTAGTTTATTCTTTAAACACTAATTATTATCCTTTATTCATCTGTCATTAGCAATCATAAGAAAACAATAAATTCTTTCCAAATAAAGTTACTCGCTTCGCTTTTTAGGTGACAAAAGTGCAGACATCTAGCGTCCACCTTGTGAAACTCCAAAAACGTTCCTTTAACTTTCCTAATAATGCATAGGCCATAACATAAGCTTC
The DNA here is from genome assembly GCA_022664845.1 of Lepisma saccharinum. Lineage (NCBI taxonomy): Eukaryota > Metazoa > Arthropoda > Insecta > Zygentoma > Lepismatidae > Lepisma > Lepisma saccharinum. Next base: position 25,968 of record JAGDQP010016664.1, read on the forward strand.
CCCCTCCGTGAGAAAAAAATATTAATTTTATTTCTGTTTATAAATACATCATTAAAATCTTTAAATTCGTCGAACTCATAAAATTAATAATTTTTTTATAGGTTTCAAAATCAAATCAATAATTCATTTAAATATCAGTTTTCTTTCCAGAAATCAAATCAAAATAACATCAACATGGTAAACATGAAAACATTTTGAATTCTATTAATTCTTTTATAAAATATATTAACATAATATAATCATTTAATTCTTATTATGAACATCTAACATGTCCCATCAAATTAAATCATAATTACATTCGAAATATTAATTTAATAGATTGTCTTATTAAATCATTAACTTCACCATCCCATTATTTGTTTAATTTGTTTCAATCAAATTAATTCAAATTTAAAATTCATTAAATAATTCGTTTGTACAATATTCATTTTGATTCATCATCAATTTTCATTGACAAGATATCCTTATTCAGAGCCTCCCTTGCGTGACTCTGTCCGAAGTCCAAAGTCTTTCGTATATCCTCATTTTGAAAATACTTTTCATTCATATTCATTACTTCATCATATAAAAATATGGACATTAAATAATGTTGTCGATAATACGCGCTTTCCGCATTCTTCACTGTCTCACGAAACAATTGTTTATATTTTTCGTATGGTGATTCTACTTCTATCCTTTGAAGTTCCATTGTACTATAGTTATTCCTGTTTACTGGTAATGTCTGTCTAACATCGTCTAATCTCATCTGTCCAGATTTTCTTCTCGCATCTTTACATTCCTTTATTTCATCTTCCTTCGCCTCGTCGGAAAATTGTTCCAAATCTTTATTCCCTACTATTAATTGAGACTTTTGGTTTTTCCTTGTTTCACTATCACTTCCACAAGTTTCTATTCGAAATTGTTTATCTGCAAACTTTACAGATCCTTCCGACGAAGTTATCACTAACTCTGGAGGTCTTTCACTAGAACACTTTGATAACTTTGGCATACATCCAGAAATGGCAGTATCTTTTAAAGTAGTAGAATTCCTTTGTTTAATCTGATGAGAATTGGAGACTCCCTTTTCTAACTCATCAGGCTTTGACATTTGCACCTGCTCTTTGTGTTTTGCCACTTCTCTATTCACCTTGATGGTATCACCACTATTTTCAGATATAGATGATAACCGACTATCCTCTGTTCCATCACGTTTGTTTTTTCCTCTCCTATGCGTCTTATGGTTGACCTTTGGAAAATCTACTTTGCTTTTCTGGGTTCTTATTTGTTTTTTGTATTCTCCTTCTAATTTAGATACAGCTTTAGCTAACCATTTGGTAGTTTCGGGTTGATGAATTGACAATTTCACTTTAATATATCTAGGTAACATTTGAAAGATGAAACCACTAATCACCTTGTCTGATAACGTAGAATTAATACTGGCTATTTCCTTAGACATAGTTTGAATTTTATGGAAATAATTATTTACTTTACACCATTTGATCGAGGTATGCCTATAATTTTTAATTGCTTCATTCACGGGTTTGTCTTTATTAACCTTTGAATTACGAGGAAATTCACATTTACTTTTCTTAGGTTTAACTACTTCTTTCATATTCGAACTCGATACGTTTTTTATAGCCTCTATTTGTTGTTTCAGTTCCTTACACACCTCTTCTAAGTTCTGTTTCCTTGACATTTGATGACCCATTTCATTTTGCTTGGAACTGGTTTTGTGTTCTTCCTCTAACATTGTGACTTGGTGATACAGTCCTTCATATTGGTTTTCCATATACTTTACCCGCTTATTCAGATTCTCAAGAATCCGTATACAGCCTTCTAATCTTTCAAAGTATCCATTCATTTGAATTGAAAAAGATTGCATAATATTCTGGATACTATTCTTGTTTTTATCACGCATGCTCTCCTTCCATGTTGCTGAAGTTGAGAGTTCGTCTACTACATCGACGCCCTTAACGTTAGTAGCCATTCTGTGACAGGAGCTTTCTTCTTCGAATCCGTTTCTTCTCTTTCCTTTTGGTCGTGTTTCATCTTCACTCCCCGATGTAGATTGATCTCCTAAATTATCGAAGGCCTTCATGTTGGTCGCCATTTCCTGTAATGGGTCCTCGTGTTGCTGCTGTGCGGCTTCCTTTTAATCTTTACTGTCACGAGACCTTTCTGTTCTCTTAGTTTGCTCCGGCTAATCTTCAGGGTCGTTTGATAGGTTACCTTCGATGTCATAGAATGATCAATCACTATCTAAAAACATGCCCCAAAGCTACACCGTAGTGGGGCTACGTTAACTATATTTTTAGAGGTATTCGTAAGCAATTGCACGGCGCTTAAAGCAGCCACCGCAACGGCAAACAAATGCTCCAAAACGTCTAACTATAATCAAACGTCTATGGCGTCAAAATAAAGGTATTTATTCAGAGGGTTAAAGACAAAATATTTAAATAATAAATTCCACCTCTAGTTTGAAGTTCCCGCCATGAACCATTTACATATTTGGTCCGTACATCTTTTCAGTGTACCTAAAAGTTTACCATATAAAATCTATTGTCCTTCTTTGTTCTTAGTTTATTCTTTAAACACTAATTATTATCCTTTATTCATCTGTCATTAGCAATCATAAGAAAATAATAAATTCTTTCCAAATAAAAAAGCTACTCGCTTCGCTTTTTAGGTGACAAAAGTACAGACATCTAGCGTCCACCTTGTGAAACTCCAAAAACGCTCCTTTAACTTTCCTAATAATGCATAGGCCATAACAAACGTTATCCTGAATAGACGCACTCTCGTTCGTTTGTACTCTAAAATTTCAGCAATATCCTTTTCCTTGAACCACACGTTACCTTCTTCACCTAAAATTGTTGTACGTTCGTGTTCTTTAAAGTTAAATAGTAAAAGCTTATTATCACCCATTATTATACAGAAAATCTTTTAAATCTTATTTCATTTTCCTCATGTTTGTTGAACTGCTTTATAGGAATACCTACAAAGCGCTGTTTATGTTTCTAGTTAACAACAAGCTTGTTTTGTTAATACAACTAAATCATACAGATCATACTCACTTACAAATATAAAACTAAAGTGTACGACTCTTGTATTTTCAAATGTGGTTTTATCTTCTTCATTAACATGCTTTTGTTTATGTTAGGTTTTTTGGAAGTTGATAAAGTCCTTAATTTTATTCCTATACTTTCCATTACTTATTTTTTCTTGTCATATCAATTGTTATAAAACCATAATCATCACCCCAACACATAAAACACATTTCCTTAAATTTATCATAAGTCATATATTCTCCAAAAACTCATTACACACATGCTTAAAATTAATATCATCTTGACGAACTAAACATAAGACATTAACACTATCTCTTACTAATTGTTTCGGAACTTTTGAGTATGTTTGTGCAAGATAAAAACGATCCAAATGTTTATGGCTTCCTCTTGTAAAATAATCTCTAATGTTGTTCTGGTTTTCTAAGGTAAAATCATCAAGCACGACAATCGAATAATTTTAACATTCATCAATAGGTATAATAAAATCATTATTGGATAAAAATGTTGCTATTTTCTCATTAAATGTTAGTTCTGCTTCTTCAAATCGTTTTTGTAGTTGCTGATATTTAGGTTGGTTCATGCTTTTGGAATATATGTAAAAGTACTTGTTGTTTAACCACCCTGGTTGTATTAAAAAATAAATAAGAGAAAAGTTTTTCCAGATCCTGATGGTCCTACAATAACACATCGTATATCATGAGGTAATAATCCTCCATTTCTCTTTGTAGTTGATTTTTCTTTAATCTTTTCTTCTACATTCCAATTAACACTTTTCTTAAGTTTGCTCATTCATTAAAGAGAAAATGTTTTAAATTCATTGATAAAAACTGTATGTGGATGTAGGCTCTCCAAGAAGCTAAGTAAACTTAGGGTTTCTGCTGTGACAATTATATTTTTAGAACATTTTCTCTAGAATAAATGGTTAAGGTTTTTAAATTCAGTGGTAACACTTCCATATTAAGAAAAAAACTTCACTATGAATTAGAAAATAAGAATTATGATTTTGGTATAAGTTTGTATAGTTTTTATAGCACTTACTTAATTCGAAACATTAGGGAAGGAAGAAACAGATTTATGTATGGTGAAAGAGATATTGTTGTTCCGGAAGGACAATACAGTTTACAAGATTTAAATAATTATTTAAAATCTCACTCAATAAACATTACACTCACAGAAAATCGTTTGGAAAATAGAGTACAAATAGAAATGAATGTGATTAATGAAGACTTAACAATAGGAGATATAGGAACTCTTCTTGTGTTTGAGAATGGAAACTTTTTAAAAAGGAAAACTTATACACTAGGGACAAAACACCAAATTTTCACTCTTTCGACATAATGAATATTCACTGTAATGTAGCCGATGGGATGTTCGTTAAGAATAATGAATATACCCACAGAGAAACAGGAATTATAGAATCTTTTATAACAGACACAGCGTTTAAACATAAAATTGTATATAAACCGTGTTACCCTTTATTTTTCCCTATAACAAGAGATAAAATCGACCAAATTGAAGTAAAAATAGCTGATGAGAATGATAATTTGATAGATTTTGGTGGAGCAACTACGACTATACTTTTACAAATAAAAACATTTCTTTATAATAAATGGATAGTATTGAGAGTTATGAGTTACAAAGTTCTACTCCAAACAGAAGAACATTTAATAACTTAAATGAACCTAACAAAGATATTGAGTTTGATTTTGATGTTGGAAATGGATCTTTTCATCCTCACAAAGCCAATTGTTATATGAAATTTGAAGTTGTAGGAGCTAGTGCTGGAGGAACTTTTGGTGCTACTGATACGATGAAACTAGGAAACAATTTTTTCCATTCTTTTTTTCACAAATAGAAATTTGAAATCCCGGAGTTGTAATAGATAAAACTGAGTTACCAGGAATAACTGAATGGGAACTTTAAAAATATCTAAACCTGAAGCACCAGATTTAAAACAAGCTGGTTTGAAAACAGAAGATAACTTAGGAGGAAAAAGAACTTTACTGTTCTATTTCCATTAAGGCTAATACCTGTCTTCTGAAGTGATTATAGAGAAATAATGTGAAAAGGAGGTTTAAAAATAACACTTACAAATGCAAATGACTTTAATGATGTTTTGTATAAATGGAAAGGATGAGGAGCAGGTGCAACTGAACCTCATAACGGAAAAATAAGAAGTATGGAGATACAAGTGCCAGTAGTTGAGTATGATTCAAATTATGAAAGCAAATTAAAATTGATTATTTTAAAAGAGCCTAAAATCGTGTATTCATTTCACATGTATCAGTGTGTTCAGAAGAATGTTGAATATTCTTTCTTTGAGTTTGATCTAACCACAAAATTTAATTCGAGACAATTTGTATGCCTGATTTTGTGATTGTGACTTTTCAAACTGATAGAAGTAAATATCAGACTAAAGAGTATAATAAATTTGATCATTGTAAAGTTAAAAATATATACGTAAAGAATGGTAGAAATGAAGTGTTTCCCAAAGAAAATAGGAACTTAGAAATTACAAAAAACGATTATTTTAAAATGTACGACGATTACACTGCTTTTAAGAGAATAACATGTGGATATACGGAAATGTACTATGATTCAGATGAATTCATTAAAAATAGGCAAATGTACGTAATTAATTGCAGTAAAAGAAAGAATGTGACTGTAAATGAAATAACAAATATAAAAATTGTTGTAGATTTTGAAGAAGCTATAGCTGCTAATACTATTTGTTATGCTATTTTAATTGGAGAAAAGAACTTTACATATGATCCAAAAAATGAGAAAATAACAGAAAAATTCTAATTTGGTTATATTGTTATGTGTTATGTATTAGCTTTTATGGATTTTCCGTAAAAGTTGCTATTATTGAAATTGGTTTTTAAAGATTTTCTATATAATAAATCATGGCACAACATCTTGATCTGTTGAATAAGCTTGGAAGTCTTGAAAACAAACCTGTTGTTGGTGTTAGAGAGTTAGAATTGAATTCTGAGTACAAAATTGTAAAAATGGAAAGAATTAAAACTAAGTTTGGAGAAATAATTCTAGCTGAACTTGAAGACTTAAGGTATTTCTTCCACCTAGATTCACCAAACATATGAATGATAAAATGATGGAAGAAATTGTTAAAAATGGAATAACTCTCAAATATACAGGTTTGAAAGATAATTATCCAACATTAGAGTTTAATATGTAAGTATGATGTAATTTATGCTTTCATGGAGAGTTTTCCATAAAAGTTTTGAAGATTTTCTAAATAATAAATAGGAAATGGCTTCACATTTAAACAAAAGAAATGATGTTAATGTCTTAAGACCTGATCGTTTGGAAGACCTAGAAACAAGTAAACCTTATGAAATAACTTTATGAAAATTGATTCAAACTAAGAACACTGGTGAAAGAGTTTTAGTTCATTTGGATGGTAAATATAAGACTTTATTGCCTTATAGGTATAACAACGACACTGAACATGTGTTAAAAGAGATGAAACCAAAGAAACTGTTTATGCGTTATGACGGTATGAAAGATTTAAGTAATGGCTATAAAAATGCATCAACTATTCTTTAACAATGAATGGAAGAAGTGAAAAAAATGCACTAAATTTTAATTTTTTAAAGATAAATCGAGTTGTTAGTATGGAACCTCAAATGAAATTTAATCTTACCAGTAGTTTGAATGTTAATGTGAAAGATATACATGATAATACACAAATAGTGTTGAACATTAATGGTTGTTTATTTTTTTGAGTTACGATTAGTGGACAGAATTTAAAAAATCATTATTCCGAATTGAGAACGAAGTTAATAGAAGGTTTCACTATCAATATATTCATTTGTAAGAATTTCTAAGAATTTGGATGAGTTTTATGGTTATAAAAGCCATAAAACTTAAAGTTATTGTAGACTGAATTATGCCTGAAAATCGGCTGAAAAATTATAAGTTATTTGCTGTTAAAACTTTAAAAATCGGTTCATAAATAACTGAGATATGTGATTTTTGTAATTTTATCCTTAGAATGACGCAACCCTCACTACACTACAAAAATTGAGCAAAAATTAGAAGTAGTTTGCCGTTGGAAGTTTAAAAATCGGTTCATAATTGACTGAGATATGCAATTTTTTTTACTTTTATTCTTAGAATTATACAGACCGCAATACACTAACGAAATTATTATATCTCTATACACCTGCGTTTTAATTTTTGAAATTGGTTTGAAAACAGTGAAGATACAGCAAATTCAAAATTTTGGGAATTTTTTTCCGGGTCTATTTTTGAGTTTTCTAATTTTTATAGTGACAAAAATGTCTTAGAATTTAATGTAGATAATGATAGTGTTTTTTAATTTTTGATTATCTGAAAAAATTGACAGTTTTTCTAACTCAGAATGTTTTATCTGAAAATTGCCATAATCTTTATTTATGGAGATAACACACTGATACTTATGGAAGTGAAAATAACCCTTTAAGGAATTCTTAGGGTCAATGTAACAATTTTGGTCAAGTCAGTTGGCAATACTCCTTTTTAATTTTGCAGGTTTATAAAGTTTACCTTCAAATGGTTGCGTTACGTTGGCTTATGTTCTTAAAAGTCTTTGAAACTATAGGCGACAGTGGGGCTATTCTGGTGTTCGTTTTAGAAACACACATGTGCAAAGGTCAGAAAAGCCGAAAATAACCGACAAACAACGAACATGTTTGCTATGAGAAGAGGGTTACTTAGTTGAATGACCTTGAAAAAACTTTTCGCCTCAGTAAAAAGTCACACTAACGGTATTAGTATTGAAAAGGCTTACATTTGGTTTTGTTATTACTATCCGACTGTAGAGTTGCCAAGAATAATGTGGGTTTGAATACTAATGATTCAACCAACCTGTTGCTTGAAGGAAGTTGCTTCTGTAAATACATTAGTCATATTAATAAACACTTTTTGTATTTCTGACAAGCTCTTGGAATTGTTTTTAAAAAATTTTGGTCTAAAAGGTTTTATATAAAAAGTGCACCAGAACTATGGAATAAGGTAGAAATGTAATTATGTTTCTTTATGATTAAATATCATAGAGTTTTGAGCTTAAATAGCTTTAACCTGTCCTGCTTTTGTTATAAGTGTTTTCAAAAAATGTTTAGCGCAAAGGTAATTTGGGGAAATTTATATATAAAATTTGTGAAAAGCAAAATTGCGCCAGAACCATGGAATAAAGTAGAAATGTAATTATGTGTAATGTAATTATTTAAATCATAGAGCTCCAACTCGATGTGCATTTGTCTACATTTCAAGCCAATTATGTTCGTGTTCTGCGCTAGGTGATATTTAAAGTTTCAAGAAACAAGAACATTTATATTTAAAATATGTGAAAAGCAAAATTGCGCCAGAACGTACATTCATACACTACTATGAACAAATATATTCACACGCTCGTTCAATTATTTCTCCCTTCCAACATGGCTTCTTGCCAAAGAAATCGACTGCAATTAACCTTGTTGAATTTATACATTTCTTAGCTATACAAATTGGTAATAAAAGTCAAGTAGATGTAATTTATACCGACTTTTCAAAAGCTTTTGATATCATTAATCACAATATCCTTCTTAACAAGCTTGTAACTTTCAACTTTTCAGAGAAACTTCGTCAGTTAGTAGCGTCTTATTTGCGTCATCGTAAACACCGTGTGCGTTACAAAATTACAATCTCTGGAAAACAGAAGAAATAATTTTCTATTATCTTTACTACACAGACTACTACATAGCAATATTAACTCAGAAAGCTTATTGTCAGAAATAGAGTTGCACGTCCCGCTTAGAAATATTAGACCTCGTGATGCAGTTTTCCATCTCCCGGCCCAAAGAACGAATGTATTCGATATATCGCCTATTAGGAGAATGTGCTCTTTATATAATTGTATTCTTAAAACGTGTCCTGATATAGATATATTTAATATAAAAATAAGTCAATTTCATTTGTATATAAGGTAATGAATTGTTTCGACAGAATTTATCACTATGAATCTCCAAATATATAAATATATATATGTGTGTAGAATATAACATGTATGTTGAACACCACAACCAGGTATCTAACCTCTCGTGTTCAATAAATAAATAAATAAGTTTAAATTACATTTTGACTCACAGAAGCCTCAGCTTGTATGTGAGTCTTATTCTCGAATTATCATTAGTTTGTTGTTTTCTGGTTAGCCATAACAAATTATTTACATAATATTGCTTCTACATCATTGTCATTAGTGTAGAATGTTTTTATGTACAAAGGAAAATTAAAACGTTATTAACTTTGGTTGTCTATTTTCTCGTGTCAAGTGTCTTCATTCTTAAAAATGATGCATGAAATCATGTCCACTTTTGATATATACTATCATGTCTGTTGGTTGATTTTTGTAACTATTGAATATTCTAGAATCTAGACCCATACTAATTTTTCATACAGCTCAGTAACGTATCCAGACGGAGAGTTCAGAAGGTACGGACCTCTCCCAAATTCAGATTTCTTTGTGAACTTAACATTTCAGGTTTAATTATGTTTTTGCTGTCCAATTTCATGTCCAGACCCTTCTTGAATTTTGCCCCAAAATCCTTGAATACCATAAGAAAAATTCTGAATACATGTGTGAAAGAGCTTGTCTTATGCTGTAATTTTATATCATTTTTGAAAACATTTTCATAGATACTTCCGTACTGCAACTTGTTTTGTCTTCCTGCCGACAATTTTCTTTGGTTATAATAGCATCTTTGGCATTACTCAGAGTTTCTACTCAATAAAGATATTCCTTTTGTAAGAATCTGTGCAACGGTTAGTCGTAAGGAAGTATTAATTCCAACGAATAAAAAAATAGGGAAAGAATTCGAAATGCATTAAATTTATTACGTGACTTCAATCTGAGTTTGTCACATTGTTGGATAAAGAAATTTGGACAAATTATACTAATTCTTTAAAATCATGAATTATAGTGTTCCAGTTGTTCCTAAGTATTTCAGTATCAGTCGAATATAAATTATCGCAAGTAATTCCACATTGAGTTACACAATAAACTTAAATTGCAGTAGAACGTTGTCACATTATGTTTTGAATATTTTTTAAAATTTCCCATCAAACTGCTGTTACCATTATATTGTTATGAAAAATAAGAACTCATAATTAACACCAAAATTTATCAGATTTGATATCTTTTCGCTAAATTCCGACCTTGTTCCTTCACAACTCTCCGTCCAACACCATATTAGGAGAAGATTTGCAAGGTTGTTACCGTTTCACATGAACAACATTTTTTGTTTAATCTTACATATCCATCATTAACGTATCTACCAACAGAGAAAAGCTTTTCCATATTGGAGATAATAGGAGTTTCATCCGCTAATGCGGATGGAGAAAAATATATCCATATTAACGCACAAATTCCTTAACTGAAACTTGATCGCAAATTTCAATAATTTCATTTTGATGGTTCTACTCTTCTCTCCTTATAGTTGACCGAGGTATCCCTATGGTCTGAGGTATTTGTTCAGCCTCTTCAAGTTACCGGGTTTGTGCCTATTTTAACAACTTGCATAATCGTGACAGGCTGAGGTTAAATGTCCCATACAAAGAAAAGTTTGCGAATGAATGAAGTGGTTTCCCACGGGCATACACCGTAAGTAAGTTATAAAAAAGGAAGGTAAAGCGCCGTGAACGCGCCGTGAACGATGCATGGGGGATGTGAAAGTAGCGCTCCACATTTTCTTGACCTACGGCACGAAGTGAGGTGGGGTGGTCAGTCATTTCCAAGGCGCCCCGGAATACCATGGACACTCTGGTACTCAATTTGATAGGATGCTGAGTGCACCCCAGAGCACCAGGCATGGGAACACTGAGAAAAGTCTCCAGTGTTCTGGCCGGGATAAAACCCGCGCCCCCCCCCGATTCGTAGTCAGACACGCTACCGTCTGTACCAGTGCGACTCATGTAAATAATTTACAGAATGTAAAAATTGACAATGTTTCTACGTATCAGCTTTTCTTATAAAATGACGTCTGTGTGTTCCTTTCCAGGCATTTGTAAATTTTATCATCGCAACTGTTTCTTTTCTCTAATCTACCTACATCTTTCTAACGAAATATTGATTTCCCTATAAAAATACACTATAAATTTGGGAATACCCTATGGCTATATTCCATTAAGTATGAGAGTTACTTTGAAGCTCAGTGGTAGAGTGCTCACCTTTGGTCCGTGTGGTCTCTGATTCGATCCAGGCTTGTGATATGTAGGCTTTGTGGTGAACAAAAAATCGTGTGCGTGGGTTTTCTCAGGGTTCTTTCATTTTCTCAAAGTTTCTTCATTCCGCCAATCCTGCCATCATCATCCACTCGATCGGATACAAAGACAGCTATATAATGCAGTCAATTCAATAGTGAGTAGTATCAATGCTAGACATCGCCCGAAAATATTAGGGCGGGTACAGATATGCGCGATCACTGCGTGCGTTGCATGCGTTAACCAATTTCTTAAGGACCTCTTTTCCTGTACGCGATCGCCTCATACGTTGCATGAGATCGACATTTTTACTGACTGCGTATCTAAAATGATATTAATAACTATGATTTATGTAGTGGCCGACGACAATAATATGTTAACAATCACTGAGGAACATGTTACCAAATTTTTGTTCATACAGAGTATATTCTATGCAATGGTCAATGGTATCAATATGTGAAATAATCAATGATGAAGCTGCTGGCAAGTTTTCCAGCATTTGGTATACATATTAGCTTATTGAACTATATATGTTCATTGTTTTATTATTTAATCCAGCAATTATCTCTATTTTAATATTTATTTCATAATTCAGATAAGTATCCATTACTTTATGAACACTCTATTATAATGATCCGCGTGCGTGAGAGCACGTGCCACTCATTCAAGACATAAACAAATAGTAAAATGTATGTTCTACGTTGTGTAGGCAAATGCATACTACAAGCATCATAACGTAAGTGACACAAGTCATCGTAAACATCAAGCAGACGACGACAGCAGTTCGATCAAGAACCGAAGATGGCGTTGGAGTCGCAGCTAGATCTATCTTGGAAGTGTCCTATCTTTCAGGCTTAGAGAAAAATCGTGTATAACAGTTATGTAAACATTATGTTGGCCACGATAGTACATTATTGGCTTTCTTGATTATATAACCTATAGATAAATTTATATGGTTACTAGATACTGTATGTACTACTTTTGTAACAAATATGTATTTACCTTTATCAGGGCCGTAAAAACCACATCCGCAACCCATTCGGTGGAACGACGGGAGGACGCAGATGTTGTGTCACAATAATAATAATAAAGGAAGCGCCAACTCAAAGTTGCGGGAAGGCGCAGAGCCAGTTAGTTATGCTATTGACCTTATCTTTGTTTTATCTTCATTCCGTTAAGAAATGCTCAACAAAATGTATAATATAAAGCTTTCTGGGGTTTCTTAATTCATTACTTGCATAATTAGTTTGATAGAATACGCATTGAGTAGAGTTTCAATACAAACGATATTGCTGACCAGATAAATCATTTATGAATTCGAGAAATATTAAAGCCTCAGAGTTGAGTCTTGTGAAATATCACTTGCTTTAGACAAAGTGGAATTGCATGACTGAGTGCCACAGAAGCCAAAGCCAAAAAGTTAATAAGATTATCATTACAATTAACAAGCATTCGTTTGACAGATGTATGAAACGATGAAAAACTGTGGACTCTGGAGACTCCAGAGTTGATTCGAGAACGGTGACACATCACGTTGCATATAGTTGTCAGACCTAATCGCAACGTTATTGACTCTAAAGATTAAACGTATTTAGTAGCACTTACTCACACAATTTGTTTTAAAGTTAAAAGACCTGCCAGTAGGAAACATTTTGTCTCTTTACAAGATTAATTGATTGCGCAATTGCAGGTGCTGAAAGCTATAATGATGACCTTAGATATTGATCATTTGTGCTTCAGTCACCTGCAACCAATAGTAAACCAAAAGAGGAATTTCTGCTGGCTTCAAGTAAACTTCCGAATGGAAATAAAGTTTATTTCTTTCGAGTAGTATGTACGTCACATCCATTTCTCTATTGAACGTTGCATGCAACAGCTAACAATTAATGGTAACAAGAGTTGAGTTTGGTCTTGATAAACTTATTACTTACGTTTGTCTATGAAAACCAGTACATAATAATAAACAAACCAACAATGGTGGACTGGAAGGTATATGATAATCCACATCCTACGGACTTCTGGTGTCTTTTATCTTCATCCGTATATGTAAAGTAGGTAAAACTGAAGGAAAGTTGGTTTTTACTGTGTTGTTTGAACTTAGGAGATTATATACAGAAGAAAGTATGTAGGTGAAAAATGGTAGATGGAACTTAAATTGATCTATGTTGCTTATATACGAGGGCCATTGTGAATCCAACAGTATGCAAGAGAAGATCATACATAGTGTTGTTACTTATAATATAAAGTTTATATTTTACAATTGAAGCTCACACCTAAAGGGGATCCACCAGAATTTTCAGTTTTAGGAATTAAAAGCCGAAATTGATTGCGGGTGTAAGTAAAAGTTTATAGAGTTTCTATAGTTCTGATCATAAAAATGTTACAGTTGAGATGGGGTGCTCGAGAATTTGGGAGAATCTGTCAGAATCGCACACACATACTACAGACTCAGCTGCATTGAATCTATAAAGAATGAATCCATTTAATAGTGAACGGTTAATTGTTTGGCAGTTATTGCAATCATCGATTTTTAAGTTTTCAGCACAGTGTACCGGTTTTTAAGTTTCCAGCTCAATTTTTCCAAAAGCTATTTCGTTTTAAATACTTTTTTGCGTTCTTGTCTCACTGTTCGGCGGCCCGGCTCTGTTAAAAAATGATTACCTTTTTATGTCAGTATGAAATTTTAACGATACATTCCTAATCAGAAGTTAAGTTTTGTTCATATGTAAGGGAAGTTTATTACAACAATATTTTCCATAATGTGGTAAAATGAGGTGAAATGATTTATAAATGCGATAGAATTACTGATGCGTATGTATGTATTTCCTAAAGCAAAATACATATTGCCAGGAAT
>JAGDQP010016665.1:0-18969 GCA_022664845.1 Lepisma saccharinum
TCTTCTTTTAAAATGTCCATAAACGCTGTTTATACTAAATAAGAAAACGTACAATTTCCCCCGAAAGTTCTGAAGAATACTGAAGTTCTTCAATCAGTTTTGTCGAGTTGTTAATATTCCATGCTTTCGCAATGTCGCGATCCCGTCTCTGATTTCGAAACAGCTCTCATGTGCTTAAAAATTTGAAATAAACATAAATAAAACAAAAATCCTGTATCTAGTATTTCAAGAAGACTGTGGGTATTTTCTTCTGCGAATTGTGCAAAAATCACTAATACTAATGGAAAGATAGTCACTGAGAGTTTTTTTTCTCAGTCCCGCAACCGGGATTTTGTCTTATTTTGAGAAATATCAGAATCGATATATCCACTCAGAAGGATGCGGAACATTTTCAAACCAGAAAAAGTTTCTAGCTGAAAATACACCTTTACAGTTACGAAGTATTAATAGATTCATACAATGGACGTAAACAGCTCACGGAATCTCGTGTCTAATCTCTAATCCATGGACCATAGATTATTTTCTTACATCTGTGTGTGTATATTTTATCCCTTTCGCTACTGTGAGAATTTTTAATAAAAATCGACGGCTTGCTATTTCATTTAACTTCTTTATTGTCATAGCCAATGAAGCATTGTTTCAAAGCTTATAGAATGTAGATCCCCCTTTTCTTTGGTGCCCAAGTTTCATATTTTGGAAAAATGAAACTTCTAAGGGGCGAAATTTGTAGAACTGTTTTTTTTTTTGTGTTTTGTTTTTAATCATCTGCCTTTCAAACGTAACTGTCAGCATGTAAGAGATATCACCGCAATAAATTGCGTGGACATAATGTCTGCAACATACTAAAATTTTATCGATCTATCATAGAAGCCAAGAAAAAAATATTTTCGAAGTTCTAAGATTTGGACGAAAACAAAAAGATAAACGAAGCTACCTTTCAGATGGATGAATCTATCTACGACAAAACCCTTGAACAGCAACATATAAAAGGTTATAACTAAACATTACTATAAATCTGTGCCTGACTGTTGTTCCCTTACATCAATCCTTACTAGGAACCTTTTACTTTTCATTTTGATATTGAGAATTGTGTCCGTTGGTCTCCCTTGTTTGTGGAACTTTAATCCTGTGTAAAGTACGCATTTTTTGGAAATGACTAAAAAGTTAACTGATGTTCGAACAAAAGAAGCAGACAATCTGTCGCTTAAATACGGATGAAGAGAAGCGTACAGAAAAACCTCATTTAAATTTGAATTTTATTTAAGGCCTTAAGACAACTTTTGGCTCAGGCCGATTGAATGATTGGTTATGGGAGAATTGGAGTAAAGAAAGTGGGAAGAAACGGGAGAATTAAAAAAAAAACGTACGGTCTTTTTCCTCCACAAAACCTACATGAAGCGAGCCAGGATCGAATTGAGGACCCCACTCACCAGAGGTAAGCGCTCTACCACTATGCCACTGTGGCCTACAGAAGAACCTCACGTTTGATGTCCGAATCGATTATAAGGAATAGCTATAGAAGCAAAAATGTTATTGTAGAGCCAGAGGAACAATATTGTGCTAATAGGAAATGAGTACGTAAAACTCGATCTGAGGATGAGTGATAGCATGCTTGAATTACCCAACCCAGGTTGTGAACATCGCTTGCTTCCGACCGGCACTAGCAAGTCATGAGGGTTCGAGTCATGCTGCTGGTCACTCTGACAATTTTTCCAGTCTTCGATTTCATCAGGCGAATGCCGAGTAAGATTCTGATATACTCGTAAGAATGCTCTCTGAGGGATGGTATCCCTTAGATTTTTTAATCTCTTAGCCTGTAGAGCCCCCCGTCTCTCTCTCACACACGTATATATCGGATCGTGCCGTTAGAATTTTTTGGTTCTTCGTCTCAAATATAGTTCCATATACACATAGTGGCCACATTTCCTTGAATGTCTACCAACGGCATGTGAACGGTAGTAAGCGGAAACAGCACCAGATATCACCACACGTAAATCGTCATGCTAGTGATAAAGACAGAAAGTCGGAATGGTGTATAGTGTGAGATAACTAACTTCAAACGCAGAATGATTTGGGTGCCGGGCACATGAAGAACTCAATAGCAGAGATGGTGCGGACTTGGGGCATTTCTCGTTTGGCATAGTGACGAGTTTGGCGTGAGAACACCGTACGCGGAGCAGAGGTGTTCATTTTAGTAATACCTCACACCCTGTATGTGTATATTTTTTGTGAAAATTTCTTTCTATTTATTTTGTATATGTATGTGTGTTTTGTATATATATAAAAAGATATGTGTAATCATATTTCCTGTAGGGAGACACCGTAGTCGGGTGCCCTCTTTACGGTTCCGCCACTGAACAGAGCGAGCAGCGCTCACGCCGGTCAGGAACTGGTAACGTTAGAACAAACATGTCGCTTTAATATACAGGAGTGCCGATGTTTTTGTCCCGGCATTGCAACAGGATTTGGAGAAATTACAATTCACAGTTTTGTGGAAGTGTATGTGAATACAAAACAGGAAGTTTTGATAGTGAATTTCATCTAAAGACACGACCGAACTAACAATCTGTAAGTAGGTTTTATTAAGTATATGTGCAGTGCGTAATGGTTCCTTTGCACCGTAAGGAAAGGGAAAGGCAAAGCTGATCCAACCTGTGCAGTTTCTGTGCTTCAGCCACTTACGATTTTGTGAATATTCAGTCAGTGCTTTATAATATAAAGTGGAATTCTGCGTTCACCAAATAACTGAAATATTATATTAATAGTCGACAAAGTATTTTGATATTTTGTTAGTTCTCATACTTGGAAGATGCGAGGAAGACAGCAACAGTTCTCCCCCTTTCCTCTTTCCTCACTTCTTGCCGACTTCAACAATTCAAGCTACACAACGTTGATAAGCGAGGACGAAAGCAAACAGCTTTTGCATTTTTATTCAACGCTGAATGAAAATTAATGTTCTTTCGTGTTGTGTGATTTTGAAATAATTCTACGACATTCCTTCAGTGACAATTTATGTTCCACGTATGTAATAAAGTTAGCGTCCCATAAAAGTGACATATTATATGAAGTATACAGAATTCATTTATAAGTCGCTAGCGCTGTTGGACGTAACGTTGAAGTGTATAAATAGGCCTGGTACCATTCCATATAAAGTAAAGAATGTACTTCTGTGAGGTATACCGGTAATTACATGCCAAAAGAGACATTATCACATAAAATAAATCAAATCATTTAATGATAGAGTGTTGCTAATAATTCGTTCTATGTGTAGCGAGGCCTCGTAGGGTTTGATAAATATTGTTACGTACAACATTAATGATTTTATTTGATGTCAACGAAAAGAAAAGTCATTAGTACATGTTATTGAATACGATATTTTACTGAAAAATATAGTAGGTATATCGTCTGCTTTTGATAAATACGTGTTGTGACTGCTATTTTTAGATAGAAAGAATTACCCTGCTAATCCAGTTCAGCATAAATAGAAGTAGTTTAATGCATGGTCTGATATTCCCATGCCCCCAGCGTTAAATTACGTGATACTTATCGTTTGATGCATCATAATACATTGCACTCCAAAGTAGGATAAGTGCATGATAGTTATAGTCCTAGATAATTGTGCATGCTAATACATATTGATTTAAGAGTTATATGTACATTTCTTTGACTCCATTACTTTAAAAAAATCTATATAAATATATGAAAAGTAACGTTGTACGTTAAAGTAATGGGTGTCTGTGTGTCGTTATTTCCTCTCCCACGTCTAACCCATCCTTTACCACTTTCTCATTAGATTATGGTAAATACTTGTTTGTATATTGAAGGGTGTGGAAAAGTTACTGACAGACTCCAGAAATTATCGTAAAAGTGCACTTTTTGTAGGATAACGCTGTATCAATTTTGATAAATCATATTGGGAAGTACGATATTATTCTGTTAAGAGTTACGGTGAAAATATGATTATTTCTCATTTTTCATGTCTTGCATTATATTATTTCAGATGTTAATCTCTTTCTCGTGTGCGTACATTAATTGTGTTAATGTTTTGTATTTGTAATTGTGAGTCATTTCAGTACGTATTCCAATATTTAATCGTCATAATAGGAAAACTTTGTAATATATTATTTTGTTCAATTATACGAACAAATTTGTGCTTCAGGGGAAATATTCAAATTCCATTCAATTATACGAACGAAACTGAATTCTGTTATTTACGTTTGAACAAATCGTACATTCAGTTGAATTTGGTACATTTGATAGTGTTCGTATTGTCCGTGTATAATGCTGGTTATAATACCATTTTTCTGGATATTTCTAAAAAGTTAATGGTAGTATGAATGTAAGCTCAGGAACAGAAAACTTTCATGCTCATTAAATTTTCCATTGTATTGACTACTTATATACTTATCAATATAGAAATAAAACTGTACTTTAATTTTATGTAAATTTATTGCACAAAACATTCCACTACAGCATAATATTGCTTATAGGCATAGGTGCTTAAATAACCAGTGAATTAATTGGTATAATAAATGAATTTTATGAGTCAGCTATTACAGATGCTATCTCTTTTATGCCATTATGTAGTTCAATCTGTGTTGGATACTTATCTCATTAGTGTCCTTACAAACAGTTTCAACTACAAGAATTTGTTTTCACTCACTCTAGCTATTGTGTATTGTACACGGGTGCATCAGCTACAATCTGTTTAATTTTGTTCGACATTTTTGCAAAAGTAGTCTTTGGCATATACTAGTGTGCATCAGCTATTAGATACGTTGCTTCCATCCTTCCACGTATCACGTAACAGAGACACCTACCACGAAAAAAAAAGGAAATATGTTACACAGTGGCGTATCTTGGATTTATAGCTTGGACTACCACTACCCAAGGACCAAGTTAATAAGATCTGCAGTTGCAGGGAGAGAACAGAATTCACCCATAGTAATAGCTAATTCTAAGAAAGTAACTTATTGAAACCGCTATCGTTTAAGGAAGAAAAAAACTGAAAACATGTTTCACTGTGTTCATAACTCTAGGTCTAAAGCTATTCTTAAATAACAAATACCTTGTGTAAGGTGAAGTCGAAAAAATATATATATAGACGCTTCCGTTACCGGGATTCAAACATTGACCTTCCAATTTCCGGTTAAGTGTGCTATACATTACACCACCGCAGCAGCTTGAAACGTATTTGTGATTAAGAAATAGCTTTCTTTCTAATGCACAAAATTGCACAAAGTTTTCTAATTTAACTAGTGTATTCCTGCAGCATAGCCTCCTGCTTCGACTCCAGAAGAACAGAGGTGGGTTACTGAAGCGGGAGAAAAGCCGAATGCTGTATACACACAGAAAATTTATAGGTCTACTTGTCAATTGAGAGCAGTAAACGATTTTATGAGAACAATGATAAAACTTATCCTATGAATATATGAAGCATTAAGGTAAATGAAAATTAAAAAGTTGCACATACCTGTGAAGTTACTTGTACATGAATTGTCTTAGATATTTTTATGGCCTTCAGGCATCTCAGACTCATACCGGGATAGTGTAGGGGAAAAGATCACGGACGGACTGGCCCGGCCGTAAACCCGGGTGCCCCCTGGCCTTTTCGTCTTGGAAGGAAAATATTACCCATTAAAACGAGTACTTAATTCACTTTTGCTACTACTGGTAGCATGAGAGTCTTGCTGGTCTTCTAAAATTAACAATTTTGTCATATTCTTATGAACAATATAAAGGCAACACTGAAGTTATAATCTCAGCAGATTACGTAGGGCCCTCGTAAATTGCAAAAAAAGGGGCATGGAAAGTTTCAGTGGTTAGTGCTTTAATATATTTATATTCGTTTACGGTATTATATTTACTTAATATTTTGTATGTTACGACCTGATCAGTACTTTAAGAACCCTTGCAAGTTCTTTTTGGAGCCCACTACCACGAAGGGTATTGGAGGTCCTTGTAAACTGTTTTTGGGGCCCATGCGTCATAACGCTCACTACCACGAGGACCCTTTTGTTACCAGTGGATAGGCCCTTTCTTTGGTTTCCCAGGTGCGCCCATAGGTTACCAGTCTGTCCCTGGAAAGGATCTTGGAAGATAGTCGGCCAGGACGTAGTTTGTAGGTACCATCCCGGAATTTGCATGGTGTGACTAAAGAAAGAAAAACAAAAAAATAGTTTTTCTTTGTGAACTTCTAATAAACTGCTTTCTATGCGCGTTGCCAAGTGTTCAAACTTCCGCGAGTCCATTGAACGCCGTGGTTCGGATCCCACTTTACCAAAAACTGTAGGTCCTGTCCTTAGAAGCTCACCAGCTCGTTTAGGACGTTAATAATTCACCCACTCCTAACGAACTGGTCAAAATGTCTCTTCACATTTTCTTCCCACATCGATATAGGAATATACTTCTCTATCGACTAAACCATCAAATTTCTAAGGCGAATCTATTCCTGCGTTTTCCAAAGTATTTTCACATTTTAATGCTGAAATACGTCTTACAACACTCGCTGTAGGTGACGGAAATATGAAAACGCGATAACAATTCCCGACCATGTACCATGTCTAGTTGAACTTTACTTTCTTCAGCTGAAAATGTTTCTAGCACACCTCCACAATTGCAATCTGGCTTTATTTATTATTATTATTTTTACTATAAAGCAAATACTAATGAAAGAACATACATATTACCCTTTCCTCACTATGAATTAATGTACTTTTTTAATTACTGGAAAATTAGAAATCAACATAATTTATATTGAACTGTTACATTCATTTCAGTAACCTTTGACTTGTTGGTAAATGAGCTGCCAGTGTCACCCTCACCTTACAACTTTGGCTTCACCCTCACTTTACAACTTTAGCACTCACTCGTTTACCGTCACGTTGCAACTTTGCGCTCACGCTCAAATGGTGAGGGTGAGGTCTGACCGTTGGCCAAAGACATCATGGCGGACGGGAAAGATGTGGCAGTTATTGTGGTCGATGGAACGTACATATACATTGAGAAGAGCTCGAACTATGCGTTCCAGAGGCGCTCGTTTAGTATGCACAAACATCGTCCTCTTGTCAAACCTATGATGATCGTCGGCAGTGACGGGTATGTGCTCTCTGCGTTGGGTCCTTACTGGGCTAAAGATTCCGATGCAGCGATTACGGATAAAATTCTCCGTGCGGATGTTGAAGAGATGCGTGACTGGTTAAAAGAAGACGATGTATTCGTCGTAGACCGAAGTTTCATAGACTCACTGCAGCTACTGGCAGACCTCGGATTCCAAAGTCAAATGCCGTGCTTCCTTCCAAAAACGCAGAAAGAACATACAACAATCGAAGCCAACCAGTCTCGTATGGTAACAAAAATCAGATGGGTTGTCGAATCTGCCAATTCCAGAATGAAGAGATGGAAGGCCCTGGAACACATTTTGCCTAGTACCGAGATTCCATTTATTGAGAACTATGTGCGCATTGTTTGTGCGCTTTGCAATACATTTCGGCCTCCACTCATACTTGACAGCTCCCACGACGAGTACATTGCACGAAGGATTCGGTCTCTTCTTCACAAAGAAAACGAACTCCAAACAACGGTATACGAGAAAGGTTGGGACCGCGAGCGCAGCAAAATGAAGTGGGCTCCGATGGATGCGGCAGATCTCCCGAACTTTCCTTTATTGTCCGAAGAGATGCTCCGTGTACTAACTCTCGCCGTATACCAGCTCAAACAATCAAAAACTATACTGGGGAGCATGTGAACACTGGAGGCGCCTATGAATTGTTTCTTAATGAGCAAGAGGATGATGTCATTCGTGTTAAAATCCAGTCTCGCCACACGGGTTCCCGCACGTACACTCTCTGGATAAAATACGATCTTGTTGATATCCTGGGATGGTACTGCCGGTGCTAGGGTGATAAGCTGCTGTGCCCACGTAGCTTCGGTCTTGTGGTACCTTGGATTTCGCAGCCACGACCCAACCGCATTCCATGGCTCGGCATCGTATGAGGATTACGTCGAAGATGCCCAGAGTAAGGTGGATAATAACTGGACTGACGATGAAGAAGACGATTAAGCTTTCTTCAGGACGATATTTAACCCCGATGTCTGCACATCTTTTCATTTGATAGTTTATTGTTTGCACAATTGAACTTTCTGCTTCACTGTGGATTCATATCATACATGCGAAATAAGTGAAAAGTTTTTTTTTTTTTATATATAGCGGATTTCCAGAACAATATGAGTTTGTAGTATGTTCAAGTAGACATATCAGACTACAGTTTGGCGTATTTTTGGTGTTGTTCTGAGTGTCCGCTCTATTGTTACAACAACTCCGAAAACGAATATTGATGGCGAAATACAGGTTCACCGAACACGGGTTTTCCTAAACAAATTGCTCTCATAATGTACCAAATACACCTGTGGTCTTGCTATTTGGTTATTTTGTGCGCTTTTATCAGTGGAACAAAACATTATTACGACTTTTGCCGTCATGTTGGCGCTTTCCACGCAAATCCGTTTAACACGCACCCACCTCGACTTTTCGAAGGTTAGAGTAAGGGGTAACTTCCGGACGCTCTACAGGGACAACCGGAAATGATCTCAACATAATCTAAACGAACTTTGACGCGGAATATCGTGTAGATTACAGGTCTCAACTTTCATAATAATCCATTGCTAGGCAGAAACTGGCCCTTACCATGACCCATCCTTTCTTAAATATGAAGAATGATTATTAGGAACTAGGAGCAAAATTCATACTATAGGTAGAAATTACAAAAAGGAAAAAAAAATCCAAGCTTAAAAACGTAGTAACTTTGTCGTTGTAAAATCATTAATTGAATTATGTAGGTTCAAATTGCTTGTATAGACGTAAAATTATAATTGATGAGTGATCGCTTATCGGAAATTAAAGGTCTATAATTTTGTGAAAAGCCTCAAAACTTCTTGATATTGATGATACAAAATCCAGAATTAACAAAAGAAAAATCATTTTCATTAATGACTCGATCTTCACTCGTGTTTTCAGGACGACTAATTATACTGGGAGTGTTCAGGTTGGTAACACAATTTGTAGATTACGCAGCAGAAGAGCTTAGTTTACCAACACTAATCACACATGTCTTTTTCACAGCTAGTACAGTCTGTGTTCCCAGCGACTATAGGCCGTACATTACACACTGCAGTTCTCACGTTTTTCATGCCATTTTAATCCCACATTATTCTTTTCCCTTGGGGGAGTCGGTCCTAGACCCTTCATTGCTATGTTTGAGGTAGCCAAAACTTGCAAAGATAAAGAGGTTGTAATATATTGCAATATCCCATGTTTTTACGAACACGCGCATATTACACAAGTGTTTGTGTGTAAATAGGTAAAGAAGCCAAACAAATGAATAACAAACAATGGCAGACGACAGAAAACTCCACACCAAAACACCAGATGGAGCGGAGATCAAGAGATAGAGGGAGCTGAAATCGATGGAGGAGAAAATACCCCTATATTCGCCTATAAAAACCAGCAGCACGGACTACTGGGTATCACTCACTCCTGGGTGGTCAGCTCCTCTCCTCCTTCCGTTCTCAGTTGGCTACGCAATTGGTGTCATCCTGCATACTCAGTTGGCTATGTAACTGGTGTGTACTTATCCTAAACCTGAAACAAGGTCCGTACTCAGTTGGCTACGCAACTGGTACAACTCCTCGCACTCAGTTGGCTACGCAACCGGTGCAATCCATGATACCTAGTTTCATATGAGCCATCACCCAAGAAGAAGAAGCCACAGAAATCATTTTATCACTGTAATTAACCGACCACGGAACACTATTTTTATTAGCGTAGTCGAAATTATTCATTTTCACGTTTTGTAATAAAGATTGGTTGAGGGCTAAAAGCCACAAGCCCGTGTATACTTGCTCTACATAAGGTACTCTTCGAGAGAACCGCAAGAACATTACGATATGAATTGTAATTTCACGAATTTCCATATTACAACCCTCGCCATGTTTTCAAACAAGCTAACAAAATTGGGCCTCCATATATTACTTTGTTTTAAATAAAACTATAGATTTGTACATCCATTCTGACTTTATATAATACAGGGAAATGAAATATCTTACCTCTCTCAAAAAATAAAGAAAAATGAACTAATATCTTACCTTATTAAAGTTTTTATAACACCGCAAACAAGGAACGTCCACTCACCAACGTTTCTCAGCAAATTACAGCATCAATTCTGTTGTCTCATAAGTAAAGGTTTGTCATCATTACTTTAGTGTATGAAAAATTTCTTTAGTGTTAATGAGTTGGAGAGGCGTATGGAATTATTTAGAAAACTTTTATACATAGTAATTTGATAGTGTTGATAGGAAACCTTCCATCTTTATCCTGGACATTTATTCAGGATGCGAAGTTTCACTGTAATCTTTCCCCAAGACGGTTCAGCTTTTTGGCTATTTCGTAGATGCCGTACACCGTCGGATCATTTATTGTCTCTACCCCATTCGTTAGAAGGCAAAGGACACGAAGTGGGCTATCGTGTCCCTCTGATATGCGGTATATATTAAATATACTTAATATAACTTTTCAGTTCAGGAATTAACATCTTTCTGATAAATTATTGCTACCATATTGTTTGAAGAAACACAGTGAAGCAGATTCTTTACGTTAACAACCTCGAACAATACAGATAGTTGAAACAT
The DNA here is from genome assembly GCA_022664845.1 of Lepisma saccharinum. Classification (NCBI taxonomy): domain Eukaryota; kingdom Metazoa; phylum Arthropoda; class Insecta; order Zygentoma; family Lepismatidae; genus Lepisma; species Lepisma saccharinum. Next base: position 10,687 of record JAGDQP010016665.1, read on the forward strand.
ATACAGAAATATTGATTGCTTAGCTGTTAGGAGTGCTTGCCAGGCTGTGCTGCTAATACAAACTTTTTGTCCACAGTACGTATTCGTTGTTGATGTGCCGTTGTTAATGACTAAATAGAAACAAGAAAAAATATAGATGAAGTAGTCTCGAGCCTTATTTCATATATAGACATAGCTGTAAACAGATAAAGAAAAAACATTCCATCAAGGCAATATAATCTAATTTGATGACAATCCAACAACACACCAATGTTAACTTCAATTACTTCCGACAGAATCTAAGAGTAACTCAGTCATATTAATAATGGAAAAAGCTTCAATTTCCTGTAGCTTGAAGCAGTGAAAAATAAAAATATATTTTTTTTCAGTTTGCTGTCTTGCAGCGGAATTCATGTGATTATAATAATATGATGAGTTATAAATTTTGGACCAACAGTTGGGAAGTGAATTTTGTTCGAGATCAGCTCACTTCATCTTGGCTAAGTCAGTTTTATCACAGATAAACTATTCATCTGTGGGTTTATCAGGCGGGTGCCAGAATGAAACCTGGAATGGAGAAGATGGGCCATGTACCTTTCTCCGAAAGCAATGCTTTCGCAGCGACGTCATTCCTCTGGTTTGTGATTATGCCATGTGGAGTTCGTGGTGGACGAATACTGTGTGCGTGGGTTTTCTCGGGGTTCTCCCGTTTCCTCCCACTTTCTTCATCCCATCAATCATCCCATAACCATCCATTCCGATTGAGCTAAAGTTACCAAGAGGCCTTAAAATTAAATTCAAATTCCGATTTGTGAGCGTCTTCTATTTGTATCTGTACAGGTCCCAATGTAAATTAAATATCGAGATGGAATGTGGGGTGAGAAAGTATGCTGCTGTTTATTCTTTCAAATACAATCTATCTTTGTTTCGTTCTCACATACAAGTGCTTTCTTCGATCTCCCTAAGTCGAGAAGATATTCGAAGATTCCCCAGAATGCATTGTGTTACCAGGACAGATTACAAATGATAATCCCCTCTGATCATAAAATCAAATTTCATGAACATCCGTATCGCTTATTGTACCGATCATGAATTATTTAATTTGCATGAAACTCCTGTCTTTAATCGAACGAATGTAATTGTATGGAATATTGACATAAATTTTCTGTTTGTAGTAGTATGTTCCTTATTCGCACGAAAGACCGACTCTCTAACTAGAACAAGGTCACATCCACTCATCTACCTAACTATTGAGTCGCCAGTCAACTCGTACTTTACTGTGATAAACATCTTCAGTTTTGATCGTTTTGTTACTGCCGACACAACTCGTAAATAATGGTGCTCTGTTCAGACATCATATTGATTCTCACCTCTCCTCTCCCCCATAGAAGCAAATGAATCAATATGAGTAGAAGTAAGTGAATCAATGAAAGATTCAAACTTTATGTTAGCAAAAACTAAAATAATTTAATATCTTCCTCTGGCGCAATTTCATTGTAAGTTGATATAGTATTCTTATAGATTTTTAGGAATAATGCGGAAGCAAAATACAGAGTTAATTTTAACCATTGTTATTCAATTATATTTATAGTCGTTCGTTTTCCGGATTGAGCGATAAAACTAAATACTACGCGACGGAGCGCAACATATTTTATTATACGTAAAGAAATAACAAAATCGTTATTATTTGCATTATTATCTAAAGAAATTCCATTTCTTGTGCACATAATAATAAGACTAGTACTTTTGAGACAAAGTATCAAGTGTTGGCACTCAATAGTGAGCGTTTCACGAAGCTAGTGGAACCTTCTTGGTATGTACATTAGAAAGTTTCCATTTGCTGTACTAGATGGAAATATGTGACCTCGGGATGGCCGAGAGGTTAGAGCCGTCGGTTTCTGTGCGCGTGGTCACGGGTTCTAATCCCGCTGGGGTCATTTGAACGCAGTGCTTCGGAGCCCACTTTACCAAAAACTGTAGGTCCCGTCCTTAGAAGCTCACCAGCTCGTTTAGGACGTTAATAACAATTCACTCACATGGAAATATGTATCTATAAAGAAACTCCTTGATAAAAAATTAAAGAAAGTTTTCAAACATTTTTTGTATAGAATAGATGAGCCCGTACTTCGTTGCCTCCGTGGAAACCCCGTGGTCATAATCGTTTTGTCAGCATTTCTCAATATAATTCAAAGTACTTTTCATGTATTGCTCATTATTTGAAGATGCTTGCTTGGTCTTCTGTTATTTGCTTGATGGTTTGTAATTTGCTATATATTGTTTTATACATTTTCAATTTGATGTTGCGCATTTCTTTATATTAATTTGTTTTGGTTTTCCGTTGCAGTCTAGTAGCCACAAATGCTGCGCGATATCGAATGGCTGCTGGGAAGAAAATTCAGTTGTTAGAATTTGGATTGAGGAGAGCTCAAGGTCCAGATGGAGGACTGTCTGCTTCAAAGTACTCTTATATTGGTAAGTAATTATACGAAAAATGAATTAAGAACCTAAATAAAAAAAGATGCGTATGAGGTAGCTTTTTTGTGGTTTGAGTAGTGTTTCTATAACCCTGTGTTCATCCATAAGTTGTTTGAATTTTTCAATTTGAATTATTTATGTCCTTCAGGTATCTAAGACTCAGACCAGAATAGGGCGGCGGAGAGGATGTTGGAAGGTAGTAGGCTAGAGCTTAGTTTGTAGGTGCCATCCCGGTATTTGCCTGGTGTGACTGATAAACCATAAGTTGTGTGGCCAGTGAAATTTAATTTTTTTAATATATAGACATAACATCTTGATCTGGGGATATTCTTCTAATAAAACACCGAATTCTCTTTAGTATCTCTGTGTCGATAGAGTAGGAAAAGACACTTTATATTTGATGAAAACATTCAAGGTGACTCATTCCGAGAAAGTCACTTAAAAATTTCGGAAACATTTCCGGAAAAAGCTAGGCAACTGTAACTGCCTGGAAATTTCCAATAAAAGCAGCCACATTACAGTTTTCAGGAAAAGGAAAAATAGAAGTCTGAAACGAGATTTGAACACGGGTTGTCTATCTTACTGAATTGGACTAAACTGCCAGTGATAAGAAAGCACTAGATGAAAACAGTCTCGAGAGCCAGAAATACGTTGCCCGGAACCCCGAAAACAAAAAATTACTCCCATGACTTACACCATGTTGTAATCACACTTTCTATTTGTCAATTAGGGATCACGATCCGCAGTTACTGAGAATATTTCCAATTTATGCTAAAAATACGTGATCAGAATGGAATGTTACATTTTTCTCTTTCTGCGCATGTTCGAAAATCGCACTGAAAATAAAACTGAGGAACTCCAACAACGCAAAAGAAATCTCTCTAAAACGTTCCTGGATATGAAACGTTACTGAATATTTCAATGAACGTTCCCCACAATTTTAACAGTATTCGAAGGTGGTCTCTATAATACGACCTTGTTTGCATCTTGAATAAAGAAAACATGGATGTCTTACAATGTTGATTATACTTTAATCCTTAGTTTCGTAGTTATACCACCTCCTTCAGACCGAACTATACAGCTGAATATACATAAGGATGCAAGCAAGGGGGTCGCCTTCTACTTTCAACCAATCAGGAGTCAGTACTAATTAAAAGTTCCCTTTTGTTCCCATACCATTGCTCTCTCCTCGGGCGAACTCACGTGTCAAGCTTGATGACATTTAATTAGTACAGTCGCAGTGCTCACTTGTTTGTTCTAGGATCTGTTTTGTTATTTGTTTGGAAATACTGAAAAACCTGGTATAGCTAAGTTGGGCTTAGGAGTATGTCTCCCCATGGGTGATCCGAAATCTGCCGCCTTATCCAAAAACCGAGGAGGATCAATGTTTTTGCATTAGTAGAATTATTCGATACAGAATCCTGAAGTGCCGACTTGTTAGCTTTCCAATTTGGAAGTTTTCACTTTCTGGCCTTGAGAATAATTTTTGAAACCGTTTGTGGCTAACAACAAAACTAATTTAAAGAAATCACTTTCTGGATCAGTGTAGTACTATTTTAAAGATATTTAGATGTAGACTGAAATATCGCTTCTGCTTTCATTCACAAACTACTTTTCTTGTAAATCTTTATTACTTACGAAAATATTTTCTTTTATCCAGAACAGACTTTCCTGTGATTTCCCCCCCCCCCTTAAATATGAAATAAATATTGTTTGTAAGGTTATTCGCTATTGTTTAATTCACGTTGGAAGTTTACAGCTTACACTGACACGATGAATGCAAGTTTGAGATTGCCTTTTAAGTTATATTTTGTAAGTGTAGAAATCATAATGCCATCTGTTATTCGTACTGACAGGTTTAGTACAGAACCCTGTCAATATAGGAACGCAGTGCGTAAGATTAATTTCTTGTCCTTAGAGAGGTCAGAAGCGCTTTTCTTTTCTTTTAGCTGAAAGATTAACAAACTGGTAAGTGTATACAGAAACATGGTATCACAGAACTAGGATTGTGCGTTGAATTGAGACGATTTGGTGAATAATGATTTTGCATGGAAGACCCTGGTATCAATAATGAGCAGGAAGATTACTAAGTTAGTAAACTACCAACTAATCATGATTGGCGGTTGGAATTAATACCTGCAAGATCATATCAGTTAATGGAACACTTGGATATGCAGGGAAGCTAGCATTCAATGATCATGCCTATTTGAGCAGGTGATAAAATCTTCCCTTTGTTGATTTTGTGTCTGGTACATTTAGCGCAGTGTAATTCATATTTCACAATGTAACGTGATGAATTACAGTTAATGATAGTTAGATGAAGGTAATAATAGAAGACACTCGTCTTTCAGACAGGAATTCGAGTTTGTGTTGATGAATGGCAAACAGAAAAGTACGAACACAGAAATGGGAACAGCTTGAGTTGATGGTTTCCCTATTTGCCTGGCACAAGTGTGACCTCTGGAAAGCACTTGCTTGACATGGAAAAATTCTCTATTGATTCGTCATCTTTGCAGGCACCGGCTAGCACTACATGTCACCGTGCAAGGTACCGCCTTCTCCATTGCTTTACCTTGCCAATTTCATCGCAAAGCCAAGTGGCAAAAATATTGGCATGCGGAATAATTTTGTTGATATGGATAAATTACAGTCGTTCGTGTGAACGGAGACGGAAGCTCTCAAGAGTCGTCGGTGTTAATATGAAATATGCGGTATTGTTCTTTGTTAAAAATAAGTATGGTAAGAATATACAAACTATAATCTGAACTCCTTCTGATTGATATCAACATAGCAATTGAACTATCATGCGACTACGAAAAATGTGACAAGAGGCGGGGATATATATATAAAGGAGAGGTCCGATTTAGATTTTTATGTAAAAATCGTATAATTTTAGATGCTTATACGCACCCTGGATCCTTCCCCCGAATTCTTGGACCTCTCGATAAACAATCCTGGCTTCGTACCTGGACAAAGGGATTAGTTAAAAAAAAAAAAGAGCCTTGTAAAGCACATTACCCGATCCACGCTGTACAAATACGTAGGTGGCTCAGCGTAAGCGTGCTCGCTTGGCAGTCACGGGGTTCTGGGTCCGAGTTTCGAGACTGGTTATCCCCATTTGTCCTCAGTCGTCTTAGTAAATTTGTATGTCTGAGTTGTATATAGCATATATTCACGTATGTACATGTACAGCAGCTAATCCACTGAAAATGGGAATGTTAAATGCTAGGAAATTCATATCTTATTGATTGGTATAATATTTTTAGTAGAGTTCCTAATAACAGAATTCAAACTTTTAAAACATATCTTCTCCAGTGAGGAAGAATTCTTATTTGAAATAGTAACTAAGTGTCATTTTATGAAAATTGTGTTTCTGGTGAAATAACAGTATTTGTATTTAGACCTACAATGGTCTAGATATATTCCTTTGTCATTTTATTGGCTGTTCATAAATTCCGCGTAATTTCGTCCTATATGAAAACGAAATTTTAACAAACTGGTTCTTGTAAGTTGGACACCGACATCGTTAGAACCCGAAGCTTCTTGATAGTCTGACGCATTAGACTGCACAACCATCGAGCCCGACTTCTATTAATACTGTTCGAGATTTTCGCAATTCCACTGCAAATGAATTTAGGTTCACCTGCGAACAAATACTTGACGGGGAAAGTTTCACGTTCAAACTACAGCACTGAAATTAATTTCTGCTGCGTAGGGTCCTCAGTTGGATTCCGGTTCGTGCCATGTGGGGTTTGTGGTGGACAAACACCATGTGCTAGCGTTTTCTCCAGAGCTGAAACCAGATCACCTTTCGTGACCCGGTAACCGGATCTTGACAGTTAAACTTGACTCGATTGACCTGTTTTGGGAACTTAACTCCGCGGTGTGTTTTTGTACTCTAGGGGATAATACCACCGGTCTCCGTCACCCCTGGGAGAAGCGCTGTTCACACTTAAGAAAATTAAAAACTCTGCTTTACCTTCCGTCTCACCGGGTCTCAAGCACCGGTCCAAAACTTGACCCGGTAATCCGTTTCAGCTCTGGTTTTCTCGGAGTGTTCCTGTTTCTTCCCACTTTCTCAATTCCATTAATTCTCTCATCATCATAATAATCCATCCGACCTTAGCCAAAGTTGCCCAAGGGCAAGTTCTACAATCGACCACTAAACTTCTAGTCAGCGCTTGGTTGAGAGACAAACTCTCATTTTGCGTACCCTCATTGGCCAAAATCAGATTTGGCCTCAACTTGGCGCTGACTAGAAGTTAGTGGTCGATTGTAAAACTGACCATAAAGCGTCGTTCCGCAAACTATTTTCAAGTGCGGACCGGGTTTTATTTTTTAAGTTCAAGTAACCACCCTACACCTGTCCAAAGACAGGCCTCGAGGATCACAGTTTGCGGAACGCTGTCCTAAGGGTTTAAAATTCAACTAAAATTCATTATTCGCATAAGCTACAAGCTCTTGGAGTGACAAGGAAACAAGACAGGAGAAAAGGAAAGAACAGTATGTTTTAGAAAAAGAAGAGAAGTCGAGCGATGACCGTACCCATACAAATAAAGCATCTGGTGATTGCAACTCAAATTAAATCATTGATGTTTCTGTTGAGTAAGGAAAAGTAAGACATTTTTGACTGACTTGAATCTTTATTTTCAGCTTCAACCTTCCTTGCATCTTACTTCATTAATTTCTTTAAGTTGCTTTGTGGAGAGTAGAATTTTGAACTGTATTAATGAAACTGTTCACACAAAATACGGTGTTTACGTGGTTTTGAAATATTAAAATAATAATAATAATAAAAATTCAACACCCGAGTACAAGTGTTATACACATGAAATGAGAGAAACTTCTTATATCTGTACTCAGTTTGGAACAATTTTCATGTAAAAAATAAATAAAAACAATTTTATTTTGTGTTTAAACATTACTAATAATTGTGTTCTTGAAGTGCAATTTAAGTGGTACTATTTCTTTAAGTTCATACGTGATGAAGACAAAGTAGTAGTATATTTGTAATCGGCGTACCTTCCTTCAGGGGTGCAGGATATGTCCGGTCCGGGCTCGGGGGAAATTTGAGCCAGCAAACAAAAAAATATTTAAGGCCCCAATTAATTCCCCGGAAGCTAAAAAATCCTAGATAACACAACAACAACGGCGATGCATAAACGATTTACAGAATTTCTTCGTCATTGGCTAAGTCAAATAATAGACTACAGCGTATTATCAAGTGTTACAATGACAGCTGATAGCACAGCGCAGGCCAGGATAAGATACATCACAGGTGACAGTACGATAAACTGCGTATATAAAAAATTAATCGAACCTGACTTTTCTAACCTAACCTAACTCGCTGAAGCTTAACTTATAAACAGTAAAAGCATGGAAAAGCTAAAAAGTACCAGATCAGTGTGACGCCATTACAATTCTTCCGCGTGCCGTTATATCCTTCTCCGAATCAACTGGATTGCCTATTTTATGAATTATTATTATGTCGTGTGGTTGTACTGTTTTTTGTATACCTCCATTTCGGGTTATGAGTATGGAGGTATCAGTGATAGTTTTTTTTTTTTTTAAATAGTGGTGTAGAGCGTGTACTATTGATCGATAGGGTGGTGTGGAAGTTGGGAGTAGATAAAGTAAACCTTAACCCTAATTCCCGCTCTAAATTACCTTCTACTACTGCAAAAGCTCCCTCTTCTTCACCGCCTTTTCTGCTTTATTGTACATCAATACGAGATGGCACTACTTGCATCTTTACAATATTCACGAACTCCATATCCTTTTAACAGCATCATTTCTTCTGTAAATTTTCTTTTAGTTCACCCCTCTTCG
>JAGDQP010016665.1:20364-31778 GCA_022664845.1 Lepisma saccharinum
ACAGCATCATTTCTTCTGTAAATTTTCTTTTAGTTCACCCCTCTTCGAAACTTAAACCGTGTTCGATTTGCCGAGGGGAATGCAGGGGATTTTCCCTGGTGCGTGAGGATTACGTTCCTGGTTGTTGGTGAGGATTACGTTCCTGGTTGTTGATTCCGAATGTCACCCCAACCAGGGATAAAATCTTTGTATTTCTACCTAAACAGGTAGTATGTTGAAACTTACCAACAACCACTAGTTTTAGGACCCCCTCCTCTTCGTAATTTATAACAAATCGATCACTGCATGGCATTGCCGTACCATCAAACAATTTAATGGAATTTTCACTGAAATGCATAATTATATTGACAGTAATGATTGTAACAAGGTAGATCATTTGATAGTGTGTTTGGTTTGTAATTAGGAAGTGCCGGGATCAAGCGCCGGTGCCACCTGTTCTAATCTCAATGACAAGTAATATTCTGTATCTAACTATCACAAACGTTAGGGCTCCTTTCCTTGGAAGCTTGCGTTGCGTGCTTTGCTTGCGATTAGAGTGAGTAGCCAAGCCATTTTTGTGGAATTTGTAGCTTATTTATCTTTTTTTTTTTTTTTTTTTTTTGTTAAATTTATTTGTATTGCGCATTGTTCACTATCATTCTTAGCCAAACCTTAAAGTATTAAAATTGCTTTAAGAAGAACCGAGCTTTCATCCTGCTTTCCAAAGCAAAAATATTATCGAATAATTCAGCTCAAAATACACAGGCCACCCTGCACGGAGTGTAGTAAAGGAGGTTGCAGCACGGGCAGGCGTCGTTTCCTCAGTAAGTGGTACTAGTTATTCCATGTCAATTCAATACACCTCTTCTACCGCACCCTTTCAGATTTCTATAATTTTTGGTTTCTTGCTAGTATCCGTTTTTTTTTTTTTCGCATTGGATTTGTTTTTATGAAAGCTCAAAAAATCAGATGTTCCGTGTTTTTGGTGTACAGCATAATGCAACATTATTTATTACTCAGCATTGGTAGATGTTAGAGAGCTCGGAGAGGGCTCATTTTAAAGTTCTTGTAATAAGTTATCATTTGATATGATACTCAACAGGATGGCACAAAATGTTGTATTCCAAAAATATAAACAAATAGGTTGTCTCAAAATCGGACATCTCGATTTTTTTAAATTCCTATATGTGTGTCATACCTTCCTACACCTACCATTGAAGATTGTAATTTCGGACGATAATGGTATCGTGAGATATAAAATATTTTCGTTATATTCCTGGGGAAGAAAAGGCATTAGCGGTTCACATTAAGATAAAAAAAAAACTTTGGTAAACTTCGTATTTTCGGGTCGTTTAAGTAATTCATGACTTCGACTTGTCTCGATCTGTTAAGTTTCTAAAATCCACAAACATCCGTGCCCCAGTCTGGATTCGAACCCTGGAGTTGCTAGCCTGACGCCTCAGACCGAACGGTTACCAAGGTTGGCTCCGTATTAATTTTAATTATTTATGGTCTTTAGCGGTAGGCATCTACAGCTCAGGCTGTTTTAGGGAGGGGAAAGGATACAGTAAGAAATTTGTCAGAGCTTAAGTTCAAGATACCAATCCGATATTTACCGGGTGTGACTGAGGAAAACCCTAGGCCCACATTAAGTTAATTTTATTATGAACTGGTGTGTGATATGGATGAACGCATTGATCCTGTTCGGGCACGTATTGGAACCGGGACCCGGACTCGTATCTTGGAAATAGAAACTGATGACTCGAATCTGGTTCTTGGAACCGGGTACCAGGATCCCCGAACCTGGTACCCTGGTTCAGGATTCAGCTCCGGGAACCCGGTGCATTAAACTTAGCTCTAGCCGACTTCTTACTGTATCCTTTACCCTCCCTATCCCAGCCTGAGCTATAAAGGATATAAATAATTCAGATTCTTAATACGGAGCCAACCTTGGTAGCCGTTAAGACTGATGTGTCAAGCTAGTAATTCCAGGGTTCCGGGTTCGAATCCCGACCGGGGCACGAAGGTTTGTGGATTTTAGAAACTTAACAGCTTGAGACGGGCCGAAGTCATTAATTACTAAAATAACCCCAAAATACAAAGTTTACTAAAGGTTTTTATTATCTTAATGTGGACCTCTAATGCCTTTTCTTCCCCAGGAATATAACGAAAATATTTTATATCTCACGATCCCATTATCGTCCCAAATTTCAATTTTCATGGTAGGTATGGGATGTATGACGAACATACAATAATTTTTTTAAAAAAATCGAGATGTTCTATTTTGAGAACCTATTTTTTAAATTTTTGGGATACAAAATTTTGTGCCAACCTATTGAGTATCACATTAAATGAAAGCTTATTACAAGAGCTTTAAAATAAGCCCTGTCCGAGCTCTCTAGCACCAACCATTGCTGGGTAATAAGTAATTTTGTAAACCAAAAACAGGGAACATTTGACTTTTTGAACTTTCATAAAACAAAAACAAGTGCGTCAAATCCAAAAAGATAATATTTTATTATGAAACAGTACTTTTATTTGCTATTGAACATTACATTCCCACAAAGACAAGATGCTCCCAGTGATTTAAAAAAAAAAAAAACTACACAAACACACACTCCGGCTTCTTTTCGGATGTGTTAAAAACAGTGCTCTGTTTACATAGGTTGTGACAGTTTCTTAGCGTGTTAAAGGGTGTCTGGTGGTCGAGGATGGAGAATTGCATGTCACACGAGCTTGCAGTCATACATTTAATGTACGGTGCAGCAGGTGGTAGTGCCCGGTAAGCTGAACGGATGTACAGAGAGAAGTTTCCGAACAGACGTCATCCAAATTGAAAGACATTTCTTGCCGTCGATAGGAACTTGAGAGAGAGTGGTTCTTTTAAGCCTACAAGAGATGGCCAGGGTGCTAGGCGACGAATAATTGTTCGCGCCCCAGAGTTTGAAGAGAGGGTGTTAGATCTTGTGGAACGATCTCCATCAGCAAGCACTCGTCAAATTGCCCGTATTGTATGCGCTTCGAAGGATTGTGTGTGGTCCGTTCTAAGGGACCATCAGTTACACCCATAGGTGTACATTGGGACTCGACCTCGCTCAACCTCGACCTTGCGATCTCACTTCGTCCTCGACCTCGCTCAACCTCGAACTCGCGATCTCACTTCGACCTCGCTCAACCTCGACCTCGCGATCTCATTTCGACCTCGCGGTTTGAGGTCGAGGTTCAACACCTCTGTTTACACCCCTATCTCACACAACGGATTCAACACATGGGATCAAATAATTTTCCACCTCGAGTGGAGTTTTGTCAATGGCTTATCCAGCAATGTGATGTTGTACCCAACTTTCAACAGTGTGTTTTGTTCATGGATGATGCTTCTTTCACCCGTGCTGGTATTTTCAATAGCTACAATACCGTTGTCTGGGGTGAAGACAATCCACATGCCATTCGCGTGTGTGGTCATCAGGAACGAACTTGTGGACTGGGATTGTACACGATCAATTAATAGGACCTTATCTCTTGCCGCCACGCTTGACTGGACAGCGGTATCTGGTGTTCCTTCTAGATGTACTGCCCGAATTGTTGGAGACTGCACCTCTGAATTTCCGCGAGATAATGTGGTGCAACATCACGGAGCACCTGCCTACTTCAATGCTGATGTTCGCCATTATTTGGATACAAACTGCCCTAATCAATGGATTGGAAGAGGAGGTCCCATCCGGTGGCCAGCACGCTCCCCGGACCTAAACCCTTTCGACATTTTTCTTTGGGGACACATCAAGTCATTGGTGATGGAACGCCAGTAGAATCAGAGGAGAACTTCCTTGTAAGGGTACTAGCTGCTTGCTTGTTTGTGCAAGAGACGCCGGGGATATTTGAGAGAGAGAGGTAAAAATGTCATGAGGCGTTGTGCTACCTGATCGAGGTTGGTGGTCGCCACTTTGAACAGTTCCGCTGAGTTATTGGTACGTACAATGCAGCAGTAGTTTGTTTGCACGAAACCTTACATAATCAGATGCAGTGTTATGCAAAATAAAGCAGGCTACATCGACGTGATAAACACATCTGTTATTGCAACTTGTTACTTGTTCCAAAATATTTCTGCAACCTCAAGATGGCGTGGCGCTTGAATTAGGCGTTTTCGACCTTCGCTTTATATCTCAAAATACTCTACCACCTGTATAAATTTGACCCAAGAAGTTACAGACACCCTATATATATATATATATATAAATTCACAGCCATATTCAATCCACTACTGATGAGGCCTCCCGGAGGGAGGAGGTGGTCGACTGCTCCCACGCTGTCCAGACATGTTGGGAGAGGAGAGCCGAAGCTCTCAACTGTGATCGCTACCTCTTTATTCACGTAGCTCCCCAATTGGCCTCACGACGCTGGGTGGACGCCGTACAGGCAACACCATCTGGAGTACTGCAACGGTCACCCGTCCAAGCACTGACCAGACCCAGAGCTGCTTGACTTCGGTGAATTTACGGGAACCGGTAGACCAGCTCGGCTAGGGCGTTGCCTATATATATATATGGTCACATAGCTAGACGAACAGATGGAAGGTGGAGGACAAATGTACTACATTGGATTCCTAGAGAAAAGAAACAACCGAGACGACGTCCAAAAGTAAGATGGTTAGATGAAATCAAGCATTTTTCAGGAGCTACATGGATGAGGGTAGCAGCAGACCGAGATATGTGGAAAGAAAAGGGGGAGGCCTTCATCCAGCAATGGATAGAAAACTGCTAAATATATATAATTTACAGTCATTTTCAATCCCCTACTGGAGGAAGGAGTTGGTCTACTGCTCCCACGCTGACCAGACGCTGGGATTGTCTACTGCTCTCTATCGGACAGGATTGTCTTTCGACCACTGTTGTGCTTTGGAGACGTTGTTTGCCCATGCATTGTGTATGCCCTCGTAACATTAGACACAGTGCCTGTCGATACCCCCACAATGGTCGCCACTGTTGTCACTGAAGCTCCAACCAGACGGGCACCAACGATCATGCCTCTTTGGAAGTTTGTCAGGTCGCCCATTTTACCGCACCACGACACTCACAGGTGAACTGGGTACTGCTGACGGAAGAGGAAGGTCCACATGACACATTGAAAACAAAACACGATCGGCAACCGCAACACGTGGTGTACAGTGGCGGGCCACACTTACGTGTCCTGTATGACATGTTTTTAGATTTTTTTGTCCAACCCCTGTATATATGTAAATGCGTGTGTGTCAGTTTCATGTATTTTGCTTGTAAGTTGGTCTGCTTATTCAATGGTTTTCGGAACTAGTAAGTTCATCGCCATAGTAACAAACGTTCGCCATCGGGATCTATCCTGGGCAAGATCAAGCCAGTTTTCATCACACACACCTACTTGTCGAAGATCCCTTCTAATATTGTACTCCCAACGTCGTATCGGTCTTCCCAGCGGTCTCTTTCCCTCGGGCGTCCCAACCAAGATGGAATATAATCTTCGTTTTTCTCCCATCCGAGCTACATGGCCTGCCCATTTTAGTCGTCGTGATTTCATTATGAAGTCTCCTCCATTCTCCAGTCGTCTCCTCCCGTATTTCTTTCTAAAAACCGTATTTTCAGACACAAGTAATTTATGTTCATCTGCTAGGGCCGTACTCCAACTTCCGCAACCGTAAAGTATTACAGGCAGAATAACCGTTCTGTATATTTTCAATTTCAACTTCCTTAATATTAATCGCGAGGTCAGGAGTTTCTGGACTGAATAGAAACCTGCGTTGCCCGATACTAAGGGCATTTTTATTTCTTGCGTTACCTCGTTTTTGCTTGTTACGTATGCTCTCAAGTATTTACATTTGTTTACTTTCTCTATGTTCTCATTCTTAATTGTTATGTATCTATTTCCCTTATTCCCTGGTGTTCGGCATGTTATCATGTATTTTGTTTTATCTGTTTACCTATAGGCCTATCTTATCGCACGATGGCCAGGAAACCGGGACAGGACCGGCAAGTGTGAGACCTCTCTCTTTCTCCGAACCCCTATTAAATCTACATCATCCGCGTACACGAACAGTTGATTCAAGCCATTCAGCGTTTGTTCCTTTTTTTTTTTTTTTAAATCGCATATTCTAAAGCAAAGTTACAGTAGTGGTGACAAGGCATCACCTTGTTTCAATCCGTTGCGAATCTTGAAACTTTCTGACATATTATTACCTACCCGTACTCTGTTTGTGGGGTCGCTGAGACACATTTTCACAAGTTGAACATGTTTCTTCGGAATTCCAAATTGTACCAGAATGCTGTATAACTTTTCCATTTTAATAGAATCATAAGCCTTCTTAAAGCCAGTGAATAGCTGGTGAAGCAGTGCCATTGTATTCCCATTTCTTCCCCAAGATTTGCCTCAAGGGGAAAATTTGGTCCAACGTGGGTCTATTTCTTCTAAATTCACTTGGTGATCTCCAATTATTTCATCTACGGATACACTTAGTTGTCAGGGACTTATGCGAGCTATCAGTATATTACTCAATACTTTGTAACATGTTGGGAGTAACGAGATTCCGCGGTAATTATTACAGTCCGATTTATCGCTATTTTTATAACCCGGAACTATTATTGCGGTTTTCCATTCCTTTGGAAGCTCCTCCTTTATCCATATACCGTTTATCAATTTATGCAGTTGATTGATTAGTGCCTTTCCTCCCGCCTTTATTAATTCGTCTGGGATATTGTCTATTCCCGCTGTTTTTTTACATTTCGACCTCGATCTCGCTAGGTTCGGGTATCCACGGTTCTGCGATATATATTTCAAATTCTCCTGTTTGTTTTCCGTTTTGTACATTAAGAAGATTTTTGAAATAACTTTTCCACACATCGATAATTTTAGTCGGATCCGCGTGCAGATCTCCGCCTTCTAGTGTAATAAATACATAACAATTATACGTATTTTCATTGAAGTTTTAAAATTCTGGATATGCATTATTCTTTTTAACATAAAGGCGAATATGTTGCAAGCAGCTTAGGTAGTAAATTTTAGTTTTTCATTTATAAGCTGCACATTGCACAGCAAGTGGCTTAAACCGATTACAAGCCTTAGGTTTTACTCCCTCGGCGAGCATTTTCCAGAAAGATTGCTAATCCCTTACTTGTGACCCATCCCAGCGTTTGACTGACGAAACAAGAAAACCTGTCGGGATAACCGGTGCAGGGCTCGAACTTGCTTGCCTGCCTTCTCAGTGATTATTCGATGTCCGCAGTGTTCTACCACTGGTCCACAGTGAGTAGAAAATGTGTGTACGATAACAAATTTCCGTGGTAACACGGTTCTATTAGCAACTTTGAAAAGATGAATTAAGGATTACTCCTACGTCCTGGTGTGGGAACAAGTGATTCAGAGTGTACTTGAAATTAAATTGATACAAGTTCGTCAAATGTATGAGAGATGACGTTACTCGGCGACCCCTTTCCGTCCAGGCTCAGGGAAGGTTCTTCATGCAGATAATAGACTAGCAGTCGCCTTATAAAACTAACAAACCTCAGTCGGTGTGGTCAGCACTGGGACTCGTACCTGCGTGCCTCCCCATTGCTGATTTCGAACGTTAACCACTAGGCTGTGGGGCCTGAGTTCATGTATATGTTCATAGTTCAGTAGTATATTGTAGTAGGTTATTTCGTAACCTTCTGGTAAATCTTTAGACGGAACAAACAAACAAACTGAGACAAACGACAGCATGGCAGCCATGAACTTGTTCACAATCTGAAACAATTCTGCTGATGTGGTATGTGATGGTAGATGTTTACAAAAAGAAAATCCTCGTGCAATTTACTATCATAACCATAACGGCTGAACTCAATTAAGTTCTCATCATTCACAGTGCGAGTGCTCTCATCTAACTGGGTAGCAAAACTTGTATAATTTTTAATTCTGTTTATTTTTAAGTTTTATTTATGGCCTTCAGGCATCTCTGTCTTAATATTGTCGATCATTTCATCTGTCGTTCTTCTAACGGTATTATTTAATAATGAAACTAAACTCAGACTTACTAGCTCTTTCGCCCAGAACTGCCGAACCTATCAGTAAAGTGTTTTATTAATTCCTCGCCAGTAGTGTTCCTCGCTTCCCCTTTTCATCAGTAGACACTTCATATGAAGTACGAACAACACTTTTATACCACTGAGTGTATAAATCAGCTTTTGCTTTTTAAAAAAGTTGATTTTTAGGTAGATTTCGAAGAAAATATACCTATTGAGATCGGTACGATATGAAAGTGTATATAAATCATAATAATAAATCACAGCCATATTCAATCCACTAGTGGACGAGGCCTCTCCCCTAAGGGAGGAGTTGGTCTACTGCTCCCACGCTGACCAGACGGGTTGGGAGAGGAGAGCCGAAGCTCTCACTGTGATCGCCACTGTCTTTTATTCACAGCAGCTCCCCAATTGTCCTCACGATGCTGGGTCAACACCGAAATTTTTGAGCCCCCACCGGGAATCGAACCCGGGACCGCTCGCACTGAAGTCGAGCGCGCTACCGACTAGGCTACGCAGGAGTGTATATATATGTATATATATATATATATATATAACACGCTAGCGGCCATAATTTTGAAGATATTTGAACCAAATTTTTATATGTTGTTTCTAGGCTTAATAGCTCGGTTAAGTTCGTTAATGAGCAAAATCGGTCGCCATCTTGGATCCAAAATGGCCGCTGAACCCATTGTTGTATAGAATACACAGCCTAAACCGCTGGGGCTATTGAAATCAAATTTGGCATAAAGGTACAACATCACTTTTTGATTATGAAAATGTTACCTAATGAGTTCAAAGACGCCATCTTGGATCCAAAATGGCGGACCTAAAAATCCTTTTTTTACACCGTTTGAGCTAGAGATACGAAATTTGGCATAAAGGTGCATTATGACGAGTAGCTTAGGGAAATATCACAACATTTGGAAAACGTCGCCATCTTGGATCCAAAATGACCGCCCAAAATCCCATTTTGCACACCGTTTGAGCTGGATAAATGAAATTTTACTTGAAGTTGTACTATCACAAGTAGGTCACGACAAAATAAGAAATCTTTCAAAAAGTCGTCAACTTGGATCCAAAATGGCCGCCCCAAAAACCCAATTTCGAAATCATTGAAGGTAGAGAAAACGAAATTTTCAATGAAGGTGTATGACCAAGAGTAGGTTACAATAAATGGGGCAAATCTTCCCTTTGGGGGCGCAGCCAACCGTGGGAGGGTGAAGATGTACTCCGTGGTGGCGTAGTGCTGCAGGGAGATTTTGGTTAAGATAAAGGAGGCGCATCCTCTCAAAAGCACTGAAGTTAGGGGGCGAGCCCCGGCTCCACGAAACTTCGAAATCTACCTCAGCCTGTAGGCCTACCGAAAGGGATTTTTTGTAACATAATCTGGTTGATTTATCTGCATGTATCGAGTTCCACGGACAAATAAAAAGCGGAGCGCGATTGTTAGTACCACTATACATCCACAGTTAGCGCTTATGTTTGCGAAACTAGTGTAACCAAGCGGATGCTTTACGAACTTCTCGCACATGCTACTCATTCCGTTTCCATACTACCTAAATTTCCTCTTTTTACCCTTCCTTCTGTTTTAACGTCTGCGTGTTATGTATGAGTGAGGAGATTTAGATCGAAAATGCTATGAATGTCATATCTTGTCAACATCCCTGTCGTTTGCTGATCTTTCTGTTCTTAATCGAGCACTTCTACCTTCTTGGTCGCTTTCACTAATATTCTCGCCACTGGAAGCCCTATCACTTGTAGGTGCCATATTATGTAAAAGGCTATATCCAATTCAGTAAAAGACGATATGTATTCCAATATTTAGTATTTAATATCCGGCTGAAAGTTACTCTAGCAGTTAAGTAGAGCGTTGAAATGAAAACCTGGTACTGTTGCTTGAAGCAATTTAATTTAATAAGAACGGGTTTAAATTCTTATGTCTCTATCAAGGTAACCAGTAACAATATTTTACATAGATTAGTGTACTTAATATCTCGGTCCTATAACCTCGGATACATAAATCATAACTTGATTCTTACTTAAAACATTTTCTGCTTCATCTTGATTAGATACAAAAATTATATAATTGCAGTTTTATATTAACTTCCATTCATGATTTTAATTTGTATTTTCGGGTCCTAGATATGACATTCATAGCATTTTCGATTGACCTCTACCGAGAATCATTATACATAAATTTCGACCAGATGCAAAACAAAGAACTGTAGCGAAAAGAGAGAAATTGATTCTGAGCCGATGATCGCATTTATCGAATTACAATTTCTCAACTCTGCATCAGCTGTGGATTATTCTTGTGTACAGGTTTTATATTAGGCATTACATCATTTAATTATATATATTACGTAGTTTAATTAGATCGTATACAATATCTTTACTTTGTCACTTCATGTCGTAGTTTACGTAATGTTCCGGTTTGAATTTTACAACTCATCGCTACTATAGTCAAAATACATAAAACAGTAACAGTTCTTAATTTCCTAGCTGTATTTGCTTTAGTAAAACCGTTGAACACAGTATTTATACATAATGTAATCAAGAACATATGATTTTCATTTCCTTCCGGGATGCCTTTTCGATACTACCCCAAGTCATAGCATGCTAATCCATTAGATAACTTCTTTTTTCTTAAATTCCATATAATGAAGATCGTTAAGCTGCCTTTTATATATCCCCCCGTACATAAATAGATCATAGTTTAACCGCACCCAAGTCAGTGACTGGTAAGGTTACCGTAACAAACAGAAAAAAATCTATAGTTCTTAACGCAGTACTATCTGGATCGCATTGCTTACTATATTGGTCAAGTCTCAATCAACACTGAAATGTTATTGTGTACCTTCATGTGTTATGTATAGTTTGCGTATGAGTTCTGTTTCCTTGATGTTACTTGTATTCTTTTTTATTGCTAAGTCAGGGTACGTGTATTCATATTAACAAATTTTATGTTCTTAATCACTAGGTGGATTTGATGGAACCAGCAATGTATTGGCAGGAAAACTCTTTCATATTCCTGTTAAAGGAACTCACGCACATGCATATGTAACGTCATTCACCGATTTCGAAGAATTAAGAATAAGGGTAAGGATTCAGTTATTTAAATATTTTAAGTGCATTAATGTTTCATAAAAAAAAACTTTATTTTTTATTTTTTTTAATATTTTGATTTGCCGTAAATACTTACAATTTTAGAGCGCAGGTTATCTTTACTAAAAGACGAGAAGTCCCTGAAGTGTATAAAACCATCCGTAATATTCCTGATCCGCGTACACAGTGATAGTTTCAGAACGAATTCTATTCATAAGATAAAAACAGTGATAGTCTCAGAACGAATTCTATTCATAAGATAAAAACAGTGATAGTCTCAGAACGAATTCTATTCATAAGATAAAAACA